>JBBHAA010002039.1:0-189727 GCA_037953035.1 Aquarana catesbeiana
TGTCCAAAAACAGGGGGGGGAAGGGGAGAGGGGGGAGGCGGGGGCGCAACCCACCTAATATTAGACTATTTCAAGTCTTAGACCATGTTTGAACATGTCTAGTGGCACATGTAGGCCAAATATAAAGATTGTGTCCTAAGGGGACACAAAAATGTGAAATGGTAAAAAACGACCAGTAGTGGCCAACCTAAAAAACGCATGTGCTCATTACATTAGGCAGTGTGTGAATAAATCAAATTAAAAAATTAAAGAATAAAAACTGTTAAGAAATATTATTAAAAAATATTTTAAATGTTGATATACACCTTCAGTGGTGAACATTAATCGTCGGGCTTATCTGGTGTTCCGGGCGTGAGGATCCAGAGAAAAGCAACAGTAAAATATACAAAAAATTGTTTAAACCGTGGGCAAAAACCAACCTCAACATCATCCTATAACTAGGCGTTATTGATAAAGGCATTGATATCTGTATCGACAGTCATACCATGCGGCACGTAACTTTTGACCCTATATATCCAAGACATCTCCAACTTGGAAATTTCCCTGACAAGTGAGCTGCCTCGCCAATGGGGTTTGTATTTATCTATGCCCAAGAATAATGTCTTAGAGGGATCTCTATCATGAAATTGATCGTAGTGTCTGGAAACGGGATGTTTATCATACCCTCTTCTGATGTTTCCTATGTGTTCATTTAGACGAACACGTAGGGCCCTTTTGGTCCTCCCTATATATTGGAGCCCGCAAGGGCATTGCAAGAGATAAACCACCCCTTCAGAGCCACAAGTAATAAATGGTTCAATGTCATGTGAACACCCAGTGCTGGTGGATAAGAATGTCGTGATGCGTCTAGATCTGTTCACATTTAGAGAACACACCTGACATCTCCCGCATTTGTGGAACCCCGTCAGATTTTGGAGGAAGGATCTATTTTCCCGTGGAGGGTCTTGGACTGTGGGTGCTATCTTATTACCCAAGGAGGCTGCTCCCTTAAATATCATGCTAGGTCTTGTTGGTAAAATGGCGTTGAGAGTCGAGTCACAACTAAAAACATGCCAATGTTTTTGTATTAGCTGTTTAATGGCCCGGTGTTGTACTGAATAGGTGGTGACAAAAGGAACAGTGTCCAGAACCTCATTCCTAGGTCTAGGGGCCTCAGTTAGCAAAGTTGCTCTATCCCTATCCCCTGCTGATTTTAAGGCCTGGGAAAGGGAAAGGTGATCATACCCTTTCTCCAGGAATCTTTCCGTAAGAATAGATGCCTGATGGTCGAAAGTGGCCAAGTTAGAACAGTTCCGCCTGAGGTGCAAAAATTGTCCGTAAGGAATGGCTTTCAGTCAGGGTTCGTGATGGCAGCTGTCAACAGAAATATAGGAATTTCTGTCGGTTGCCTTAAAGTATGTAGATGTCACAAACCGTCCTTCCATGATTCGGATCTCCAAGTTAAGGAAGTGGATGGTATCTTGACTGGCTTCAAAATTAAACCTGATACCTCTACTGTTGGCATTAAGGTTGTTCATAAATTCATGGAGTTCGGCTTCCCCTCCATCCCATAGGAGGAGGACGTCTTCAATGTATCTAGCCCATAGAGCCACCTCGGGTCTCCTAGGGGCATCGACGATGTCCTCCTCCCATTTGGCCATGAAAATATTGGCCAAACTTGGAGCATATTTGGCTCCCATGGCCACACCACGGTCTTGCCGGTAAAACTGGTTTTCGAACCAGAAGTAACTATGGCTCGCAGCATATTGCAAGAGATCCATTATGAATTGGATTTGTACCGGGGGTAGGTTGGAATCTCGTTTAAGAAATAGTTCCACCGCCTGTAGACCCAAATGGTGAGGGATGATGGTGTAAAGGGATGAAACATCCGCGGTCACCATCCAGAGGCCCTCACTGGGAGTGATTTTGGAGAGTGTGTTAATAACCTGCTTGGTGTCCTTAATGAATGATGGAATCTTCCCCACCAACGGTTGTAGAAAAAAATCAATGTACTTACCCACCCGGGATGTAATGGAATCAATCCCACTCACAATGGGACGTCCCGGGGGGCAAGTCAGATCCTTATGGATCTTCGGGAGATAGTAAATGACTGGGGTTCTGGGAGCTAGCGGAACCAAATAATGTCCCTCTTTGTCATTTAAAATACCCGTCCGGGGGGCGTGACCGGAAGCCGACCTAGATGGACGCTTGAGCCGTCTGCTCCTCCTAAGCCCGCAGCTAAAGATCTTTTTGGGGACGCTCCGCTACAGCTACATGGGCAGATCTAAGGCCCCCCGAACCGCTAAAGCGCGGGGGTCATCACAGCCACCACCCGGCTCGTCATCGGACCTCCGGTCCTTCTTCTCACAGAACGAAGGTCCGTCTAGCAGCACAGCCAATATGGCGCCGGAGGCCGCGGCGGCCCGCTCCAGGCTCACCACGCAGCTCTCCCAGTCGGACCCGAACCCACACCGAGATCCAGTCAGCTCTCCGCCAGCCTTACAACATCCCACAGGCATCTCCTCTCCTCGGGGAACGGTGAGCATGGTTAGCCCTGGCCATCCCGGGACCTCGCCACGTGATCCCCCAGCCGCCATGTTTGACCCCCCTCCTTCCCTCTACACTCAGTGCTCGGAGGCCTTCCCGCGCCTGCTGCGGACAGCCTCAGACCCCTGCCTGACAGGGGATGCCCCGGGATCCCCATCATCCTCTGAACTATCAGCGGACTTTCCGGCCTTACCGGACCCAAAATTCCCGGCATCCAACACCTCATCAGGTCCGGATGATTCCGCAGCGGCCTTCAGAACCCTCACGCCTGGTTCACCCCCACCTAAAACGCAGAGACTTTCGTTCTCTCAAGCACTGAGCACACCCAAAGAACAGGCCACACGCCCTCCCCACTCAGACCGAAGGGACCCAGCTTCTGTCCCCCACTGTCATGCTCTGGAAGAGATTGAGGCCCCCTTACACACCCAGGGCCAACCCTGGGGAAACAGATGGACTGCATCCCCACAACCCATACCCACCATGCGGATGAAGCTGCATTACAAGTGCAGCACCAGCACGCAGGCAAACGAATGCCACAGCAAAATCCACTGCCAACCCCCCATCACCCACTCCCTAGTGAGTGGTATTCCTATCTACAAGCGATGCCCACCAAAGATGACTTCAAACAGTTGATTGCAGATGTAAAATCCACCTGTCGTTCAGAAATACAGATACTACAAACAGGCCTCAAACACCTAGCTGACAGGGTGGAGATGGCCGAAGAAGAAATCCAAGAAACTAAACTAGCAGTCCATAGGACTCAACTTCAAGGAGCAGACCACCGTATCCAACTAAGAGAAATGCAGCGCCACCTCGAGGACTTGGATAATAGGGGGCGCAGAAATAATATTCGAGTGCGGGGAGTGCCGGAGACGGACGGTCCGGAAGACATCCACAACAAACTGCAACACATATTTAACAATCTACTCGGGGACCCCCTAACCAACCGTATCGACATGGACAGGGCCCACCGAGCCCTCCGCCCCAAGAATCTTACTTCCAAACCGAGGGATATTATTTGCAGAATAAGTTCATACCCCTTAAAGGAGGACATTATGCGTCAATCCCGCTTGACACGTAAAATAACCTTCCAAGATGCACACCTGCAACTGTTTCCAGATCTCTCCTGGATAACCCTACAGAAGCGCAGACTCTTGCAACCTCTTCTACGCATCCTTAAGGAAGAAAATATCCCCTATCGTTGGGGATTTCCCTTCACCCTTACAGCCAAGAACCAAGGCAGATCTGCTGTTCTACGGTATCCAGAAGATCTAACCAACTTCTGTGACGCTTTGGGGATCAGCCCCCCTCAACTCCCGGATTGGGACTTAGTAACCACTCCACCACCGCCGCCTACAATGTGGCAGAAGGTTCCCCCCTCTAACCGCAACCGGAAGGAAGGCACCCCTCACAAGAGTTCCAAATCCAGAAACGGCTGACTTGAACACTTTTTTTCTTTTTTTCTTTTTTGGGTCCTTAAATTTATAGATGCTCAGCCATTGCACTAGGCTGATAGATCTGTCCTGGACATTTTGTTCACGCAGTCCCCAATCTTTTGCCCCAGTTTTTTCATTTCTAAGTTTGATTTTGTTTCACTATATGGGCATGTCTCCGTTGAGGCTTGGGAGTGAAGGTGTTTTTTCCTTTAGGTCACCAACCCCTCCCCTCTAATTAAGTGATGATTGTCACAATAGCTTTGGTAATATCCTGTTGTATGATCAACCCAGGGCTCCCTTGCACCCGTCTGGCCTGCTCTGTTGGAGCGGGGCTGGGCGGATCCTTGGGAAACCGTACTGACCTAGGTCCATTGACCTCTCAAGGTCAGCTGAAAACACTTCTTAGGCTTTGCCTTGTTTTGTTTAACACTAACCCTTGTTTCTTTCTTCTAGTCTCATCCTCTCTTATTCTATACCCCTTGTCCCCGAGTGACTCTCCACATGGACCGCAGGCTAGGTCCAGACCCCTCGCCGGAGGTTGCCCGCTTCCAGTCCCAGGATCCATGGCCGTCGTCTTCAATCCAGGTAACATAAACCCCATCCCTTTCCCAACTAGAGACCATGGCTAGGATATTTTCATTAAATGTCCATGGACTAAACTCCAATAAAAAGAGGCATCTAGCACTGAAGGAATTTAAACCGTCTGGCGCTGATATTATTTTTGTCCAAGAGACACACTTTGACAGGGGGGGCACCTTTGCTTTCGCATCCAGGCACTTCCCAAACAGCTACCTTTCCTCAGGACCACATAAACGGGCAGGGGTGGCCATACTCATTAAACAAGGTTCTCCATTTGTATATGAGAGTCACTATGGAGACCCACATGGTCACTATATTATTGTTAGGGGTCGATGGCAGTCATGGGAGATCACCTTGTGCGCTCTGTACACACCTAATGTCAAACAACATAGATTTCTATCTAAAATGTTTACACGTCTTTTCCGCTCGGAACATGGGATCCTGGTGGTGGGGGGTGACTTTAATTTAATACACTCCACAAATGCTGACCGCCTTGTGGTGGACCCCCGGGCACCATCAGCTCGAGCCCTCAGGGACTCGAAGCTCTTTCGCCAAATACTTAGAAAACATGCTCTCTTCGATGCCTGAAGGGCCCTCCACCCGGGGGATCGACAGTACACCTTCTACTCAGCTCCCCATAAAACCCACACCAGGATTGGCTACTTTTTTGTTAACAACTCTACTCTTAGAATAGTTCGAGAGGCCAGGGTGCTCCCAATCTCCTGGTCCGACCATGCCCCGATCACTCTTGCACTAGATGTGGAGTCCCCCAACCCTAGACCCTGTAACTGGAGACTAAACACTTTTCTCCTTCAACACCCTCAGTCAACCACGGAAATAACCTCTTCCCTGAAATTTTACTTCAAAGAAAACAACACCCCTGACATCTCTCCTGCTACACTATGGGAAGCCCATAAGGCGGTCATCAGGGGTAGATGCATAGCCCTATCGTCGGCCATGAAAAAAGATGCATTAGCCACGAAATACCGAACTGATAGGAAACTACGTGTTCTAGAGACGCAGCTTCAAACATCTCCTACTATACCCCTCCTCAGGAAGGTTATCAAACTTAGGACGATACTAAGGGACTTTGCACTGGGCCAAGTAGAAAAAGCCTTGCTTCGATTAAAGCAGGTGTACTATGATAGGGGAAACAAGGCACATTCCTTGCTGGCAAAAAAGTTGCAGGAGAACTCCCTTAATGCAACCCCCCACCAAATTAAGAATAAAAAGGGCTCCCTGCTGTCCCATCCCAAAGACATTGCACATGCCTTTGCAGACTTCTACACTGACCTCTACAACAACCCAGATATCCCAAAAAATCCTCTCGCCCCAGAGTTCTCACTTAGACTACATCGTTATCTAGAACAAAGTGGTGTCTCCCGCCTACAATCCACAGACTTAGAGGCCCTAAACGCACCTATTACAGAGGAGGAAATAGAACTTACGATCAAATCACTACCATCCCGTAAATCGCCAGGTCCCGACGGCCTACCATATGAATACTATAAAACTTTTCTTCCGCTCCTACTCCCTCATATGAGCAGACTGTTTAACACCTTTCTTCGGGACACCCCGGTCCCAACTGACATGCAAAGATCATTTATTACCCTAATCCCCAAACCAGATAAAGACCCCATATTATGTGCCAACTATCGACCCATTGCCCTTTTAAATTCCGACCTAAAAATCTTCACGAAAATACTCTCAATCCGCCTGAATGTAGTTCTCCCCTCTCTCATACATAAAGACCAGGTAGGATTCGTGCCACTTAGACAGGCGGGAGATAACACGAGGAAAGTGATTGACCTAGTGGATGTGGCGAACAGGGAGGACTCGGCGTCTCTGCTTCTAAGCTTGGACGCCGAAAAAGCATTTGACCGTTTGGGTTGGCCCTTCCTGTTCGCCACCCTACAGCACATAGGAATGAAGGGTCCCTTCCTGCGAGCGGTGCAACACCTATACTCCAACCCCACTGCACAGGTCAGAACTCCCTTTGCCGTTTCGGTCCCGTTCTCAATACGCAACGGTACAAGGCAGGGATGCCCCCTTTCTCCCCTACTGTTTGCACTATGCGTGGAACCTCTAGCGGCCCATATCCGGGGGAACCCAGATATTCACGGGATATCAGTTCGCGGTAGGGAGTTTAAAATCTCATTGTTTGCTGATGATATCATTATGACCCTGACACAACCTAGAATATCCCTCCCGAACCTCCACGCCGAGCTTGATAAATATGGGGCACTATCGGGCTATAAAATTAATACGTCCAAATCAGAAGCCCTCCCAATAAATATCCCAGAACCGGAGGTCGCACATCTACAGACCAACTTCCCATATCACTGGAAAACTATATCCTTAAAATATCTGGGAATCCACATTACTCCAACATTCGCAACACTCTATCAGGAAAATTTCCCCCCCCTATTTCATTCTATCAGAACCATGCTCCTCAGATGGAAAAAACATCACCTCTCCCTACTGGGACGAATAACATCCATTAAAATGACAATCCTCCCAAAATTACTCTATCTATTTCAAACATTGCCCATCCCAGTCCCATCCAAACATCTCAGAAAACTTCAGACAGATCTACTTAAATTTGTCTGGAATTATAAAAGGCACAGAATCCCCCAATCAGTCCTTATGGCATCTCGGTCTGATGGTGGCCTCGCTTTACCGAATCTGATCCGAGTCGGTGGACAGACGCACCCTGTGATCGGTTACCATGCCTCCAGCAGCACTGAATGTGCGTTCCGAAAGAACGCTGGATGCAGGACAGGCCAGTAGCTCAATTGCATACTGTGCAAGCTCTGGCCAGTGATCCATCCTCAAGACCCAGTAACCCAGAGGATTTTCGGTGGGAAAGGTGTCCAAATCTGATCTTGCCCCTAGGTATTCCTGCACCATGTAAAACAGATGCTGGCGATGGTTGCTGGAACTGATCATACCTTGGGCCTGCGGACCAAAAAATTGTCTGAACGCATCGGTCAGACGGCCACCTTCTCCACCGCTCCTTCTTTGACTGACCGAAGCCTCAGCAACACGTTGTCCAGAAACAGGAGTTTGTAACCTCCCAGTCACTGGGAACGCGTTGCACAGACCTTTCTGCAAGGCCTCCCGAAGATGTTTCATCCTCTGCTCCCTCTGCGATGGCAAGATAAGGTCCGCAACCTTACCCTTGTAACGTGGATCAAGTGGCCTCCTGGCCTCCTCAAATGGTGACAGGACAGTGCATGCATCCCTGATCATGGCCCACTGGCGTGGGGAAAAAAAAAGCTCCCCTGACCCTGTCCTGGTGCCATAGTCGCACAGGTACTCATTGATGGCCCTCTGCTGCGTGTGCAGCCACTGCAGCATGGCCAACGTTGAGTTCCACCTGGTGGGCATGTCGCAGATTAGGCGGTTCTTGGGCAGGTTAAACTCCTTTTTGGAGGTCCGTCAGCCGAGCACTGACATTATATGACTGGCGGAAATGCACACAGACTTTCCTGGCCTGCCTCAGGACATCCAGTAAGCCCGGGTACCTGCCCAAGAACAGCTGTACCACCAAGTTAAGGACGTGAGCCAAACAGGGCACATGGGTCATTTGTCCCTGTCGGAGGGCAGAGAGGAGGTTGGTGCCATTGTCGCAAACCACCATTCCTGCCTTAAGTTGGCGTGGCGTCAACCACCTCTGAACCTGCCCCTGCAGAGCTGACAGAACCTCTGCCCCAGTGTGGCTCCTGTCCCCCAAGCACACCAGCTCAAGCACCGCATGGCATCTTTTGGCCTGCGTGCTTGCGTAGCCCCTTGAACGGCTACGGAGCACCGCTGGTTCCGAGGACAAAGCACAGGAAGAGGCCATGGAGAAAGAAGAAGAGGAGGGGGTGGAGGAGAGAGGTGTGTCACAATCATTAGTATTTTGGAGGCGTGGTGGCAGAACAACCTCCAACACCACTGCACCTTGTCCTGCATCCTTCCCAGCTGCCAGCAGAGTCACCCAATGCGCCGTGAAACTTGGGTAATGTCCCTGTCCATGCCTGCTGGACCATGAGTCAGCGGTAATATGCACCTTACCGCTGACCGCCCTGTCCAGCGAGGCACGGACATTGCCTTCCACATGCCGGTAGAGAGCCGGAATCGCCTTCCGTGAGAAAGTGGCGTTTGGGTACCTGCCACTGAGGAAACGCACATTCCACAAACTCACGGAAGGGGGCAGAGTCTACCAACTGAAAGGCAGCAGTTGAAGTGCTAGCAATTTTGCCAAGCTAGCATTCAACCGCTGGGCATGTGGATGGCTGGGAGCAAACTTCTTTCGGCGGTGCAGCAGCTGGGGCAGGGAAATTTGCCTGGTACAATCTGACGTTGGTGTACCAAAAGCAGATTGCCCACAAGTACATTGACATTGAGCCGAGGGAAGAGGCCACTGCTTTGCCAGACAAAGTACCCTGGGCATGGGTGAGAGAGGATGAGGAGGATGAGGACGGCTTGGTCATCCACTCGACCAAGTCTTCCGCATGTTGCGACTCAACACGGCCAGCTGCCGAAAAAAAGGCCAAGCATGTCCCACGGCCACGTGCTGATGAGGATGCACCGTCTCCACGACCAGCACTAGACACAGAGCCTGCTTGCCCTCTCTTATTGGCTTGTGACTGTCTGCCTCTCCTTCTTGGCCTTCCAGGCATACTAATGGCCTGTAGCTGCACCAAGCTGGGAGATATATATATATATATATATATATATATATATATATATATGTGTGTATATGTATGATACTGCAGCTAGCAAAATCAACTGCCTGCCTGTAGTATGAGAACACCACCAACCTTCTACAGGTAGCTTTAGCTGAACACTGTGAGGTGTACGCACCCCACTAACTTGTAGGTTTAGCTGAACACTGTGAGCAGGACGCACCGCACTAACTTGTAGGTTTAGCTGAACACTGTGAGCAGGACGCACTGCACTAACTGTAAATAGTCTAGCTGCCTGACTGTGGTACTAATAGGATCAAAAGAACACCAGCAATTTTCTTCAGGTAGCTGTAAATACTGTAACAAGACAAGCCTGCCTGTCAGTAGGAAGATAACAGGAATGGATCTAGCTGAACACTGTGAGCAGGACGCACCCCACTAACTTGTAGGTTTAGCTGAACACTGTGAGCAGGACGCACCCCACTAACTTGTAGGTTTAGCTGAACACTGTGAGCAGGATGCACTGCACTAACTGTAAATAGTCTAGCTGCCTGACTGTGGTACTAATAGGATCAAAAGAACACCAGTAATTTTCTTCAGGTAGCTGTATATACTGTAACAAGACAAGCCTGCCTGTCAGTAAGAAGGTAACAGGAATGGATCTAGCTGAACACTGTGAGCAGGATGCACTGCACTAACTGTAAATAGTCTAGCTGCCTGACTGTGGTACTAATAGGATCAAAAGAACACCAGCAATTTTCTTCAGGTAGCTGTAAATACTGTAACAAGACAAGCCTGCCTGTCAGTAGGAAGATAACAGGAACGGATCTAGCTAAACTGAATACAGTGTATGTATATATATATATATATATATATATATATATATATATATATATGCAACACCTGGGATGCATATATATACACAATACACTGTAAGTGCAGCTAACTGACTGACTGTTCTGCCTAATCTATCTAACTCAAATCAAATGTCACTGTCTGTCTGTCTCTCTCTCTCTCTCTCTCTCTCAATGAACGCCGGAACACACACTACACAGGGCCGCCGTGCAGGCGGCCTTATATAGTGTGGGGCGTGTACTAAATCCCCTGAGCCATAATTGGCCAAAGCTTCCTTGGCTTTGGCCAATTACGGCTCTCTGTTCAGGTGGCGCTGTGATTGGCCAAGCATGCGGGTCATAGTGCATGCTTGGCCAATCATCAGCCAGCAATGCACTGCGATGCCGCAGTGAATTATGGGCCGTGACGCGCCACACGAATTTGGCGCGAACGGCCCATATCGTTCGCAATTCGGTGAACGACCGAACAGCCGATGTTCGAGTCGAACATGGGTTCGACTCGAACACGAAGCTCATCCCTAGTATCAATCATTATTTTATCACATTGTTGTCTGTAAACACAAAGTCCTGTTACCTGTCTGTGTGATCTCATCCAGAATGGCCAATAAATTAGGATGAGGATGATCTTTCTGTAGTGCATAGAGACATTTCCAGAGTCCAATCACAGCTTTTCTTCCCCGATCCCGAATATCTTGTAACAAGGTGTGAGAGAAGGAAGACGGGTCTTTTTCCATTGATCGGTATTCCTGGAAAATAGATCTTATTATTGTTCCATATCTGCAGGTAAAATTTTTTTTAGTTAAATACATAAAAATCATTCTGGGTGCTTTTTTATTGAACACTCCATTCAGAAAAGAAAACATTGTCACCAGTAGAGATGAGCCGAACACCCCCCTGTTCAGTTTGCAGCAGAACATACGAACAGGCAAAAAATTTGTTCGAACGCGCAAACACCGTTAAAGTTTATTGAACTCGAACATGAATAATCAAAAGTGCTAATTTTATTTTGTTTACAAACGATTTTTATTATGTAAAAGGTCAAGGTATAAAACAATTACAATGATGGTACAGGTATACATACAAATATCTTTAACAGTGAATGTTGTACAGGAAATAAAAAAGGGTTATGGTTATTCAGATTAAATATTGCACAGTGTCATAAATATGCCAGTTATCATGGAGGGAAGAAGGAAGGGCAATTACGTATGTGTTAAGGGGAGGAGGTGAGGAAAAATAGAAATTTTTCTAAATCAGAGAGGTGGTGTTCCAGAGGGTCCACTTTTTTTGATAAAGAGGCATAGAGTCATATAACGTGTGGTGAATTTTTTCAGAAAGTCTGATGTTCGACATGCGGTTGAGAATTTGTGACCAAGGTACCGTAGTGGAGCGCCAATTGAAGGCTATAGCCCAATGAATGGAGCTGAGAAATGTGTGGATTAGCCTTGTGCTAGTCATTGGAATATCCTGTATAGGGGAGAAAAGAAGACATATTTGGGGTGTAAGAGAAAACTTCCTACCGGATATTTTTTCAATGATTATGCTAGCCTTATGCCAGGTGTTTTTTATATGGGGACAATCCCAAAAGATATGTAAAAGTGTACCCTGAGAGGGGCAACCCCTAAAGCAGAGTGGGGATAGTGAGGGATAGAATGAGTTAAGTTTAGCGGGGGTAAGATACCATCTATAGAGCAATTTGATGGATGATTCTCTGATCGAGGTTGTTTTGGAACATTTATGGAGATTTGTAAAAATAGTATCCCATTGATCAGGAGTAAATGAGGTATTAAGATCTGATTCTCATTGTAGCATGGGATGTGACTTCTCAGGCATGTTGGTCTCATTTAAACTTTTATATATTCTGGAGATTAAACCACTATCACGGGGGAAAGAGATACAAATTTTCTCAAATTGTGTATAGGGGGGATGAAGTGTAAGTGAATGATATTTCTGATAGAATTGTCTTATATTTGTATAGTTCTCTAGTTCAGAAGGTGGAAAATCATATTTTATTTGTAGACTGGAGAAAGTGAGGAATGAATTGTTGTGGAAGAGCGATTTTAAATGTGTTAGGTTATGTGACTTCCAATTCGTTAGAGAGTTTTGATCTTGAGCTCTGTCTGGGAGGGGGAAACAAGGGTCACCTAGAAAGGAGGCCAAGGGGGGAATGTCAGAGGATAATTTGAATTTAGAGGCTTGTCTGTTCCATAGTTGAAGGGTGTGAGTGACAATGAGATTTAGGGGTTTAATTTTTTGTGGTGGGATAGTCTTGGACCAGAGAAGTCCTTGTAGATTGTAGGGTAGGACGGATTCTTCCTCGAACCGGAGCCAAGGGATTTGAAGTGAGGGGGCATACCATTGGGCTAATTGGGTAAATCTGGCCGATAGATAATAAAGCCAAAGATTAGGAATGCTGAGGCCTCCTTTTCCTTGGGGTCTAAACATAAGGGAATAGCTAAATCTGGGTTTCTTGTTTATCCATATGAATTTGTTGATCTCTCTCTGTAAGGAATCTAATGTTTTTTTATGTAGAATAATAGGAAGGGCTCTGAAAAAAAATAAAAGCTTGGGTAGTATCATCATTTTTACAGCCACTATTCTACCCGAGAATGAAATCTGGTATGATGACCAAAGTTTAAGTAAATTTTTAATACTATTAAATAAAGGAGGATAGTTTGCTTGGTAAAACGTTTTATAGGAAGAAGTAATTTGGATGCCTAGATATCTAAATGAATCCATATTCCAATTAAATGAGAATTTGTCCTTAAGTGAAGCTATTAAGGCTGGAGGAATATTGATTGGTAAAGCTGAGCATTTAGATAGATTTACACTCAGGCCTGTCAGGTCGTGGAAGATGGCAAGGGTTTTAGTTAGGTTGGGTAGGGAGATAAGAGGGTCGGTTATAAACAGAAGCACATCATCTGCGTAGAGACTTAGTTTGTATTCTTTGGATCCCTTGGAGTATCCTTTAATGTCTATGTTATTTCTAATCGCGCAGGCAAGGGGTTCTATCGCGAGGGCGAAAAGTAGAGGGGAGAGGGGGCAACCCTGTCTGGTACCTTTGGTTAGGGGGAAAAAGTCTGAGTTGTTGCCTGGGAGTTTGATACGTGTTTGTGGGTTGTGATAGAGAGCCTTAAAACCATGTAAGAATTCATTGTTGATGCCATATTTGGGGAGTAGAGTGTCAAGATATGACCAGGAAACGCTGTCAAACGCTTTATGTATGTCGAGACTGAGTAGTAGTGTGGATTTGGAATTTGTGTTGGAGTCTTGAATGATATTTGTGGTCAGTCGTATATTGTCTGTTATTTGTCTGTTAGGAATGAAACCCGTTTGATCAGGATCAACTAGTGGGGAGATAACAGCCGATAATCTGTCTGCCAAAATTCGGCCAAATATTTTTAGGTCATTATCAATAACTGATATTGGGCGGTAGTTTTGAGGGGTGGAGTGGTCTTTATTTGGTTTGGGAAGAAGAGACATGTTGGCTAATAGCATTTCAGATGGGAATTGGCCGCCTTGTAAAATACTATTATATAGTTTAGTAAGGTGTGGGGTAATGGTAGGGGCAAATTTTTTATAGTAGGACGAGGAATAGCCGTCTGGGCCTGGGGCAGTGGATATCTTTAAAGTTCTAATAATTCTGCAAACTTCTATGTCTGTACAAGGGGCATTGAGAGATTCTATTTGGTCCTTAGAAAGAGTGGGCAATGTAATGTTGTTAAGCCAATCAAGGGAAGACTGTTTGGGGGCTGATTGTGATGTGGAAAGAAGATTTTTATAGAAGTCTAAGAACAGTTTCATGACTTCTTTGGGATGGGACACCATATTTCCAGATGGGTTCCTTAATTTGTATGTGTGGGGTGGTTTTGTAGATTGATTAAGTTTTCTAGCGAACATGGTGGAATATGAATTACTGTTGAGTAAGAATCTGGCTTTAGACCACCTGAGGGCCTTTTCGGTGTCCGATGCTAATAATGTGTCTAAGGTAGTGCGTTTCTCTTGAATCTGTTTAAAAAGGTCACTAGATGGGTTTTGGTTGTGTCTGTGATATAAATTATCCAGATCGTTTGTAAGGGATCTAATATCTGCAAGTTTGGATTTGTTTTTAATTGAGGCAATATTTATCAGATGGCCTCTCATTACCGCTTTATGTGCCATCCAGATATTTGTAGGAGACATATCAGGTGTTACGTTGTGTGCGAAGTATTGCTCTAGGTGAGATAGAATTTGTTGGTTGCTTGATGGATCTGTGAGCAAGGAATCGTTAATTCCCCATGAGTGTGTTGTGTTGGCTAGACCTATGCGTGACGTGTTAAAGGAGATTATATGGTGATCCGACCAAGGACATGCATGTATATCTGCTTTAGAGGAATTGGCCAATAGGAATGGGGTGCAGAAGATATAATCAAGTCGTGCAAAGCTGTTATGTGGGTGCGAATAGAATGTGTAGGATTTGATACCTATGTTGTGGGCTCTCCAAGTATCTACTAATTGATGATTATATAGTGATCTGTTCAGCGATTTAGGGAAAGCTTTAGAGGAAGGGACAACTCTGCTTCTGTCCAGAACCGAGTGAGCTGCTAAATTGAAGTCCCCACCCACTATTAGATGTGCGGAATGATAATTATCCAAAGTCTCAAAAAATTTGTTAAAAAAGTTTGAGTGGGCCTCGTTAGGAGCATATACTGAGGCAATGGTAACCGAACGTCCTTTAATTAAGCCTTTCAAAATCAAATAACGACTTTCTGGGTCCTTAAAGACATTCTGAACCTCAAAAACCACCGAGTTCCTAATAAATATGGCAGCACCCCTAGATTTTGTGTTGTAAGTAGTGCAATAAAATTGGCTGAAACTTTTGTCAATGAATTTAGGGTGTTTGTCTGTAGCGAAGTGAGTTTCTTGCATTAATATTATATCGGCTCCTAATCTTTTATAGTGGCGAAAAGCTTTCTTTCTCTTGTGAGGTGAATTAATGCCCTGGGCATTGTGAGAAATCACCCTAAGCCCCATTGTATTGGTGTTAGAAAGCGATGATAATTATAAGGTAGTGTCAATGGATCACATGGCCCAGGGCAAAGCATTTGGCAAAGTTGGTATGGTGATAGTAAATTGGATAATAATGATAACGTCGATAAAGAAGAATTACCTGAGATAGAGAAAAATCTGGTGATCACTGTGTTACCATCTATATCTTCATATATACGATATATCGGAATATACCTCAAAATTCTGCATAAGTGTTTTTTTGTTGACCTTTCTATATCAAATAATATATTATACTTATATATGTGTAGACTGAAGATTTGGGTACCTGAACCGTAGAACCCTAGAAAAAATAAACTCCTAGATAATAACAGTGCTACATTGCGCAACAATGCACCATCATAACATCTTAAGTAAAATACAGAGAATATGTTCAACCTTTTCAAAATTTTGTAAAAATAGAATATTTTAGTATAATTATGAGAAAAATTATTTATAGCTTGGGGGTCAGGGTGAGAAGCACTGCCTGACCGAAAATAAAATTGTTGTGGACAATATTGTCCATTACTCACAAGTGGAGCATCCATCATTAAAACAATGGATAGCAGGGTCAGTCGTAGAAATGTATCCACTATTTGAACCATGCTTTTGGAGTCCATTGTGAGTAGGGGAACAAACTAGCTGAGGCGGAGCAGATCAGCCTCAGCGAGGATTCTAGGGATTCTATAGACAAAAATATAAGAGCATGCCGTGACGTATGTTGAAAAAATTAGTGGAGAAAAACCTCATAGATGGAGAAAAAAAAAAAAGGGGGTTAAATGTATATGATCGCATAAGATTGCATGGTAGGAACTGTGAAATACCTACCCAATACCTTTTAAAGGGGTAGAACTACTTTACTAAACACAGTAAATCAAACTTCAAAATTTTTAAATTTTTAGAACTGTAAAAATTGTTCTATGAACCCTGCGAAGGAAAAGGAGATAGAAAAAAAAAAAATCCTTTTCTCCTTCTCTTCCTTCTTTCTCTCCTCCCCCTACAGAATTGTGAATTTTCAGCCGTAGGTATGCGAAAACTAACTTCAAGCATCCAGATTTCTGAGTGATGGACGCCATCTTCCTTGTCCACGACGCGTGGCTGGGGTGGCCCAGATCGGTGAGGTATTAGGGGTGGCAGGAGGTCTTGCCACCGCCCCCGGGTCTAAAAGACCCAACTTTACCAAGAGATCTTTACCTTCCGCGATGTTGAAAACTGTATAAGTGGTGCCATTGTGTGGCACTGTTAATTTAAATGGAAAGCCCCAGCGGTATCTGATGTGAGCTGATTGTAATACTGAAGTTATCTCTTTCATTTTGCGTCTCCTTTCCAGGGTAGCTTGTGAAATATCAGGAAATATTTGAATTTTTGTTCCATCCAATTCAATGTTATGCATATTCCTGTATGCTCTTAGTATGCTTTCTTTTGTGATAAAGTCTTTCATGCATAGTATAATGTCACGTGAAGGTTTGTCTGGGGGTGGCTTAGGATGCAAGGCCCTATGGATTCTGTCACACACAAATGAGGATGGAGGTAGATCCGGAAGGAGATTGTGGAAGAGTTTGCACACCGCTGGCATCAGTTCGGTGACCGATTCTGGAATACCACGAATCCTCAGGTTGTTCCTACGGTTTCGATTGTCCAAATCTTCCACTTGAGATTGTAAGTATGAGTGGTTTTCAGCTAACAGTTCAAAGTCCCTTCTAAGATCGTTGTGTGCAAGTGATAGCTCATCATGCTTGGTTTCAAGAACATCTGTTCGTCCTCCCAGGGTTGCTATTTCTTGTGTGAGTGTGTTTGTTGTTTTTTGGAGTTCACACTGTATTTTGTCAACTAGTTTTTCGTAGATCTTGGTTAAGCTGGAGTCCAAATCTGCTTTTGTGATCTGAGAGGGGAGATCACTGTTCTGTGTTGGAGAGGACTTGTGCGAAGGGCCACTGGCAGTTGTAGGGGACTGTACCAGCGACGAACTAGCACCTTTATGCGCCATTTTACTCTGCTCCTTATTGCGCAGAGGGTATGTGATTAAAGAGTGCTGTTGAAAAAAAAAAAATAATAATAATAATAATATACTGAGTGATAATACTGAGTGTTAGGATGGGGGATGGAGGGTGCAGATGTGTGATGAATGATTGTATGGAGGACGATCAGTCACTCTGTGTTCATGTCTGTTATTAACAGGGATGAGCTGAACACCCCCCGGTTGGGTTCACACCAGAACATGGGAACAGGCAAAAAATTTGTTCGAACACGCAAACACCATTAAAGTCTATGGGACATGAACATGAATAATCAAAAGTGCTAATTTTAAAGGCTTATATGCAAGTTATTGTCATAAAAAGTGATTGGGGACCCGGGTCCTGCCCCAGGGGACATGGATCAATGCAAAAAGAAGTTTTAAAAATGGCCGTTTTTTCGGGAGCAGTGATTTTATTAATGCTTAAAGTGAAACAATAAAAGTGTAATATTCCTTTAAATTTCGTAGCTGGTAGTGTCTATAGTATGCCTGTAAAGGGGCGCATGTTTCCCGTGTTTAGAACAGTCTGACAGCAAAATGACATTTTAAAGGAATAAAAGTCATTTAAAACTACTCGCGGCTATTAACCACTTCAGCCCTGAAAGGTTTTACCCCCTTCCTGACCAGAGCACTTTTTACAATTTGGCACTATGTCGCTTTAACTGTTAATTGCACGGTCATGCAATGCTGTACCCAAACAAAATTTGCCTCCTTTTGTTCCCACAAATAGAGCTTTCTTTTGATGGTATTTGACCACCTCTGGTTTTTATTTTTTGCGCTTTAAACAGAAAAAGACTGAAAATTTTGAAAAAAATGATATTTTCTACTTTTTGTTATAAAAAAAAATCCAATAAACTCAATTTTAGTCATGAAAAAACATATAAAGATTGAAGCGCTCTACTGTAAGATCAGTCAGCATAAAGTGATGTGCAAAACTGTGCATATAATGGCTTTAAACCATTACCATAAACCAGTGCAAAACCTGTAATAAAACATACAATAAATAATCCTGGTGCTAATATATATGCCAATCCACTATAGTGGTAAATGATCCTGTGAAAAGCAGATAAAATATGCCAATCTGAGGAATAAGGCACATATGTGAATACGTTTAAACATAACTCATGAGTGTTAAGTATGGCAAAAAAACGGCGCTGTAGCCCTCCAAGAAACTAAATTAAATTGTGAGGAAATTATTATGTGAAAACCATACTAGAAAATGCCACAATCCTGAAATTTATGTGCACAAAAATATATAAAATATAAAAAATATATTTATAAAACCACTCTGATGTATGTTGCTACTAAATGCAATTTTAGGGAGAGAGTTTTCAGTGAAGATATATTATTCCTGCATCAAGCACTTTAGTATTTGATCTCATCTTGCTCCATAAGGGGGCGTTATGTGGTATTTTAATAAGGTATGTGAATTTATTTTATGCTGCCCCATGATGGGTTCAGCTATCGGGTTTTGTCATGGGAGATAGTATATCTCGTCCTCTCTATAATAACTGTGAGTGCGTAATACTGGTTTATTCCACTGGAGGGTGTTCATCACCGCCCGCACTACCCTGTCTGTATTTTTAATCTGTTTTTATTTTTGGTTTTACTTGTATCGCTTTCATAATAATTTGTATCTTGTTATTAAATGTTTCAAAGTATGTATCAATTAAAAGCTGTGTCTAAGCACACATATAAGCACAAGCAGTAAGCAGGATGATGACCCTATTAATACAACGCTGTATCCATGGTAACCGGAATGCCATTGGACTTAAATACTGAGACCGTGACATCTCGAGTTTATCCTTGAGAAAGTCACATGATGGTGACGCAACACGTGGGAGGAGCCTAGGACGTTCACTGCAGTCTGACACTCGGAGTTGAACTGAAGCGGTCTTTTGAGCTAAGTCTCGTCCACAGCGGCTGACTGCAATCTGCATACTTATATGTCTTTACACAACAGGGAGCACGTGAGTATTTCTGAGTGTTTTGCTGGTGTCCTTTTATTCAGTTCACTACGCAATGATGTATTTCCCTGCTTGTTTTACATATAATCGCCGGTGTTGAGAACCAGATGACCAACATGAGGACATAAGGCTGAAGCAGGATGTCTAAACAATTCATGAATTACTAGCGAACAGTTCAATTAATTAATTGAGCTTATTAAGGAATAGGGATGAGCCGAACACCCCCCGCTTCGGTTCCCACCAGAACCTGCGAACGGACCGAAAGTTTGCACGAACGTTAGAACCCCATTGACGTCTATAGGACTCGAACGTTCGAAATCAAAAGTGCTCATTTTAAAGGCTAATTTGCATGGTATTGTCCTAAAAAGGGTTTGGGGACCCGGGTCCTACCCCAGGGGACATGTATCAATGCAAAAAAAACTTTTAAAAACGGCCGTTTTTTCGGGAGCAGTGATTTTAATGATGCTTAAAGTAAAAAAAAAAAAAGTGAAATATTCCTTTAAATATCGTACCTGGGGGGTGTCTATAGTATGCCTGTAAAGTGACGCGTGTTTCCGTGTTTAGAACAGTCCCTGCACCAAATGTCATTTTCAAAGGAAAAAATCTCATTTAAAACTGCTTGCGGGTTTAATGTAATGTCGGGTCATGGCAATATGGATGAAAATCAGTGAGACAAACGGCATGGGTACCCCCCAGTCCATTACCAGGCCCTTTGGGTCTTGTATGGATATTAAGGGGAACCCCGTACCCAAATTAAAATAAGGAAAGGTGTGGGGCCACCAGGCCCTATATACTCTGAACAGCAGTATACAGGCGGTGCAAACAAGACAGGGACTGTAGGTTTGTTGTTAAGTAGAATCTCTTTGTAATTTTGAACGGGTACATTTTTAACGTGTTTAGTTCCAGACAAAAAATCTTTTTTAAGCTTTTTGGAAAACATAGGGAAGGGTTATCACCCCTTTGACATTTGTTTTGCTGTCTTTCCTCCTCTTCAGAAGATTTCACCTCACTTTTTGTCCCAATGAAAAATGTTTTTTGAAAATTTGGGTTTTTTTGTGGAACAAGGATTGGAAAGCATCAGTGGAAAGGAGAAATTTTTTTCCCATATTAACTCTTACAGGAGAGAATTTCCCTTCCTAGGGGTAGATTTCATCTCACTTCCTGTTGTCTCCTTCCGTTTGCAAGTAGGAGTCGTTTGTAAGTTAGATGTTTGAAAGTAGGGTCCTGCCCTATATACTCAGCAGAAATTTGGGCCTTAGGTGTTGCTGTGGCCACAACACTGTAAGCCCTCACAGGGCCCTGCTGTGAAATATTAGATCAAGAATTGTAATTACATGCCCCTGTTGAACAGGAGCTGAAAAATTAGGCCTTAGGCACTGGTGCTGGTGCCACAACACTGCAACCCCTCACAGACACTCTAGTTGGAACGCAGGAACGAGCCCTGCTGCAAAGTATTACATCAAAAATTGTAATTGCACGCCCCTGTTAAACAGGGGCTGAAAAATTGTGCCTTAGGCACTGGTGGTGGCGCCCAGAACCAAAAATGTTCTTACAAGCTATCAGCGTGATGATTGAGGAGGAAGAGGATAATTACTCAGGGATAGTCACTCAGCATCAGCATAGGCAGTCTTTGAAGGGATCTGAGATTTCAAAAAAAAATATTCGGTTACATCAGCATCAGGTGCTTGGTAGCTGGTGGTGATCCAAGACTGATTCATTTTTATGAAGGTCAGTCGATCGACCGAGTCGGTGGACAGACGCACCCTGTGATCGGTTACCACGCCTCCAGCAGCACTGAATGTGCCTTCCGAAAGAATGCTGGATGCAGGACAGGCCAGTAGCTCAATTGCATACTGTGCAAGCTCTGGCCAGTGATCCATCCTCAAGACCCAGTAACCCAGAGGATTTTCGGTGGGAAAGGTGTCCAAGTCTGATCTTGCCCCTAGGTATTCCTGCACCATGTAAAACAGACGCTGGCGATGGTTGCTGGAACCGATCATACCTTGGGGCTGCGGACCAAAAAATTGTCTGAACGCAACGGTCAGACGGCCACCTTCTCCACCGCTCCTTCTTTGACTGACCGAAGCCTCAGCAACACGTTGTCCAGAAACAGGAGTTTGTAACCTCCCATTCTCTGGGAACGCGTTGCACAGACCTTTCTGCAAGGCCTCCCGAAGATGTTTTATCCTCTGCTCCCTCTGCGATGGCAAGATAAGGTCCGCAACCTTACCCTTGTAAAGTGGATCAAGGAGGGTTGCCAGCCAGTATTGGTCCTTCTCCTTGATACCACGAATACGAGGATCCTTACGCAGGCTTTGCAGGATCAGGGAGGCCATGCAGCATAGGTTTGCTGAGGCATTTGGTCCGGAGTCCTCTGGGTCACTAAGGACGACAACGTCCGCAGCCACCTCCTCCCAGCCACGTACAAGTCCATGTGTTTCTTGGGACTGATCCCTTAAAGACTGCTGCTGATGCTGAGTGCCAGGCTCCACCTCCATACTGACACAATCTTCCTCCTCCTCCTCCTCGTCCTCTTCCTGTGTGATCGGCGGGCACGCAGGAACACTGTCTGGATAAAGGGGGCCTTGAGAGCTAAGGAAGTCCTCCTCTTCCTGCCTCTGTTCTGCCTCAAGTGCCCTGTCCATTATTCCACGCAGCGTGTGCTCCAACAGGTGGACAAGGGGGACAGTGTCACTGATGCATGCACTGTCACTGCTCACCATCCTCGTGGCCTCCTCGAATGGTGACAGGACAGTGCATGCATATCTGATCATGGCCCACTGGCGTGGGGAAAAAAAACCAAGCTCCCCTGACCCTGTCCTGGTGCCATAGTCTCACAGGTACTCATTGATGGCCCTCTGCTGCGTGTGCAGCCGCTGCAGCATGGCCAACGTTGAGTTCCACCTGGTGGGCATGTCACAGATTAGGCGGTTCTTGGGCAGGTTAAACTCCTTTTGGAGGTCCGTCAGCCGAGCACTGGCATTATATGACCGGCGGAAATGCACACAGACTTTCCTGGCCTGCCTCAGGACATCCTGTAAGCCCGGGTACCTGCCCAAGAACCGCTGCACCACCAAGTTAAGGGCGTGAGCCAAACAGGGCACATGGGTCATTTGTCCCTGTCGGAGGGCAGAGAGGAGGTTGGTGCCATTGTCGCAAACCACCATTCCTGCCTTAAGTTGGCGTGGCGTCAACCACCTCTGAACCTGCCCCTGCAGAGCTGACAGAACCTCTGCCCCAGTGTGGCTCCTGTCCCCCAAGCACACCAGCTCAAGCACCGCATGGCATCTTTTGGCCTGCGTACTTGCGTAGCCCCTTGAACGACTACGGAGCACTGCTGGTTCCGAGGAAGAGGCCATGGAGGAAGAAGAAGAGGAGGGGGTGGAGGAGAGAAGTGTGTCACAATCATTTAGCATTTTGGAGGCGTGGTGGCAGAACAACCTCCAACACTACTGCACGTTGTCCTGCATCCTTCCCAGCTGCCAGCAGAGTCACCCAACGCGCCGTGAAACTTGGGTAACGTCCCTGTCCATGCCTGCTGGACCATGAGTCAGCGGTAATATGCACCTTACCGCTGACCGCCCTGTCCAGCGAGGCATGGACATTGCCTTCCACATGCCGGTAGAGAGCCGGAATCGCCTTCCGTGAGAAAAAGTGGCGTTTGGGTACCTGCCACTGAGGAACCGCACATTCCACAAACTCACAGAAGGGGGCAGCGTCTACCAACTGAAAGGGCAGCAGTTGAAGTGCTAGAAAATTTGCCAAGCTAGCATTCAACCGCTGGGCATGTGGATGGCTGGGAGCAGACTTCTTTGGGCGGTGCAGCAGCTGGGGCAGGGAAATTTGCCTGGTACAATCTGACGTTGGTGTACCAAAAGCAGATTGCCCACAAGTACTTGGCTGTGACACACCTAATTCTACACCTTCATTCCTCTCAGTGCAGGTCTCAGAGAGGACTGGAGGTCTAGTGGGGTTGGAAATCTCAGCTGATGAGGAGCAAGGAGAGGTCCTCTTTGTTCTTTGGTGTGGGTCTTTTAGATACGCTTGCCAACGAACTGCATGGCAGGTCAACATATGTCTGGTCAAGCATGTGGTACCCAAGCGGGAGATGTTTTGGCCACGTCAGATACGCTTGAGACATATGTTGCAAATAGCAGCGGTGCGATCTGATGCACTCGTCTCAAAAAAGGCCCACACCAAAGAACTTTTTGAATAACGCGCAGAGACTTCAGCGCCCTGCACATGTGGAGCTTTGGGGTGTGATGCAGTCAATGTGCTGCCCTTAGGCTGGCCCCTGGAGGGCATCCTGCCTCGTTGGTGATGTGCCGCCTCCTCCTCCTCTCTCCTATCAGGCACCCACGTTGAGTCAGTGACCTCATCATTCCCTCCCTCCTCATCACTGGAGCAAACCTGGCAGTATGCTGCAGCAGGGGGAGCATGACTGCCAGATTGCTGTCCTTCTTGGTCACCCCCTCTGTCCGTGCTCATGTTACTGCCTTCATCGAGCTCAGTATCATCATCAGAGCCTTCGAAACGCTGGGCATCCTCCTGGAGCATGTACCCAACACTGTGGTCAAACAGTTCGAGGGACTCCTCAGGAGGACATGGTGGAGCTAGGGAAGGAGTCACTGATGACATTGAGCCGAGGGAAGAGGCCGCTGCTTTGCCAGACAAAGCACCCTGGGCATGGGTGAGAGAGGATGAGGAGGATGAGGACGGCTTGGTCATCCA
Source organism: Aquarana catesbeiana (assembly GCA_037953035.1). NCBI lineage: Eukaryota > Metazoa > Chordata > Amphibia > Anura > Ranidae > Aquarana > Aquarana catesbeiana. The sequence continues at coordinate 23,803 of JBBHAA010002039.1, forward strand.
CTCGACCAAGTCTTCCGCATGTTGCGGCTCAACACGGCCAGCTGCCAAAAAAAGGCCAAGCGTGTCCCATGGCCATGTGCTGATGAGGATGCACAGTCTCCACGACCAGCACTAGACACAGAGCCTGCTTGCCCTCTCTTATTGGCTTGTGACTGTCTGCCTCTCCTTCTTGGCCTTCCAGACATACTAATGGCCTGTAGCTGCACTAAGCTGGGATATATATATATATATGTACTGATACTGCAGCTAGCAAAAACAACTGCCTGCCTGTAGTATGAGAACACCACCAACCTTCTACAGGTAGCTTTAGCTGAACACTGTGAGGTGGACGCACCCCACTAACTTGTAGGTTTAGCTGAACACTGTGAGCAGGACGCACCGCACTAACTTGTAGGTTTAGCTGAACACTGTGAGCAGGACGCACTGCACTAACTGTAAATAGTCTAGCTGCCTGACTGTGGTACTAATAGGATCAAAAGAACACCAGCAATTTTCTTCAGGTAGCTGTAAATACTGTAACAAGACAAGCCTGCCTGTCAGTAGGAAGATAACAGGAATGGATCTAGCTGAACACTGTGAGCAGGACGCACCCCACTAACATGTAGGTTTAGCTGAACACTGTGAGCAGGATGCACTGCACTAACTGTAAATAGTCTAGCTGCCTGACTGTGGTACTAATAGGATCAAAAGAACACCAGTAATTTTCTTCAGGTAGCTGTATATACTGTAACAAGACAAGCCTGCCTGTCAGTAAGAAGGTAACAGGAATGGATCTAGCTGAACACTGTGAGCAGGACGCACTGCACTAAATGTAAATAGTCTAGCTGCCTGACCGTGGTACTAATAGGATCAAAAGAACACCAGTAATTTTCTTCAGGTAGCTTTATATACTGTAACAAGACAAGCCTGCCTGTCAGTAGGAAGATAACAGGAACGGATCTAGCTGAACACTGTGAGCAGGATGCACTGCACTAAATGTAAATAGTCTAGCTGCCTGACCGTGGTACTAATAGGATCAAAAGAACACCAGTAATTTTCTTCAGGTAGCTTTATATACTGTAACAAGACAAGCCTGCCTGTCAGTAGGAAGATAACAGGAACGGATCTAGCTGAACACTGTGAGCAGGACGCACTGCAATAAATGTAAATAGTCTAGCTGCCTGACCGTGGTACTAATAGGATCAAAAGAACACCAGTAATTTTCTTCAGGTAGCTTTATATACTGTAACAAGACAAGCCTGCCTGTCAGTAGGAAGATAACATGAACGGATCTAGCTGAACACTGTGAGCAGGACGCACTGTACTAAATCTAAACAGTCTAGCTGCCTGACCGTGGTACTAATAGGATCAAAAGAACACCAGTAATTTTCTTTAGGTAGCTGTAAATACTGTAACAAGACAAGCCTGCCTGTCAGTAGGAAGATAACAGGAACGGATCTAGCTGAACACTGTGAGCAGGACACACTGCACTAAATGTAAATAGTCTAGAAGATAACAGGAACGGATCTAGCTTAACTGAATACAGTGTATATATATAAATGCAACACCTGGGATGCATATATATATATACACAATACACTTTAAGTGCAGCTAACTGACTGACTGTCCTGCCTAATCTAGCTAACTCAAATGAAATGACACTGTCTCTCTCTCTCTTTCTAAGCACACCAGAACACACTGCACAGTGCCGCCGTGCAGGCGGCCTTATATAGTGTGGGGCGTGTACTAAATCCCCTGAGCCATAATTGGCCAAAGCCTCCTTGGTTTTGGCCAATTACGGCTCTCTGTTCAAGCGGCGCTGTGATTGGCCAAGCATGCGGGTCATAGTGCATGCTTGGCCAATCATCAGCAAGCAATGCACTGCGATGCCGCAGTGAATTATGGGCCGTGACGCGCCACACGAATTTGGCGCGAACGGCCCATATCGGTCGCAATTTGGCAAACGACCGAACAGCCGATGTTCGAGTCGAACATGGGTTCGATTGGAACACGAAGCTCATCCCTATTAAGGAATGAACTGCTGGGACTATTTCATTCTGACACTGGAATAATATATCTTCACTGAAAACTCTCTCCCTAAAATTGCATTTAGTAGCAACATACATCAGAGTGGTTTTATATATATATATATATATTTTTTTTTTAATCATTCAAAGTTTTATTGAAATAGGTACAAGAAAAAGAAAAATGAACATAGTGCACAATGCTTCCAACGCAGATGCAACTGCGTGTGTTGTTTTTCATATATAACATGTACGCATAAGGTAGCTAACATTTATGAAATATTTAGTTCTGGTTTAGGAACTGAATTCGCAAAATATTTCAAGCATGGTTAAACCTTTCAGTTGAGTTAAACATTACTGTAGTGAGCTGAAGTAGATCACACTTGGTCATCTCGCAGAAGCGATTATGACCTGAAACATTAAATGAAAATTATTAATAGCTTCAAATTCAGCTTGAGCTAGCAAAAAAAAAAAAACATCTGTCTTCTTACTTAGAATGAAGGATGTGCTCAGTGTAGGAAAATTAAAGAAAGTAAAGATTTAGAGAAGAGAAGTCGGGTTAGGTAATAGGAGGTATCGTACATACGGTATCATAATGAATTACTTGAGTCATATTAGGATCTTTCATAGGGCAATTTCAAGTTTCAATTTCAGGCGTATCATCTCAGTGTGAGTCAGAACTCTGTGCGTATTTGAAAATCAACCAAGGTTGCCAGGTTTTGTGAAACCTTTCGATGTTGCCTGTATCTTGTGCCAGGGTGTCTTCCATCTCATAGATTTCGCTTATTTTTTTCACCCATTCGTCAATAGATGGAGCTCGGGTAGAGTTCCAATGTAAGGGGATCAGTGATTTGGCTGCGTTTAGCAGGTGCTTTGTTAGGGAATTTTTATAGCGTTTAAGGGAAAATTTGGTTATATGTAGCAGACAGCAAGCTGCATTCAGTGTTATCTTTGTTTCAGTGATTTTTTTGATTAGTCTACATACTTCATTCCAAAAGGGCTCAATCTTGGGACAATACCACCAGATGTGCGCTAGAGACCCCCTTTCCGATAGGCATCTCCAGCACAAATCCGATTTCTGTTCATCCCATTTGTGTAATTTGTCGGGTGTGTTATACCAACGTGTCAGCAGTTTATAACTCGTTTCTTGAAGTTTTGTGCTGATGGAACATTTGTGTGTTAATATACAGGCATACCTCCACTGTTGATCCGTTATGTCTTCTTTCAGTTCCTCCGACCATCTCCTCCTGTGTCCACTCCCACCCGCGGCTCCCGCACATCTCAGCCAGGAATATGCTACCGAAGTAGCTCTGTCAAGTGGCTTCCCTTCTTTGCAAACTGATTCAGGGGTCTACATAGTTGTTGGTCGTTTTTAAATTTACCTAAATAGCTCCTTATTTGAAAGTAAGTCCATTGTCTCATACAGGGTAGATTTTTTTCTGATTTAAGTAGTGACCAATCTCTAAATTTGTTGTCTGTGTAGCAGTCACCAGCCAGCAAAGGAGTATTCTGCATTGGTGGTTGGAGTGTCTGATTGTGCATGCCTGGCAAAAAGTCAGGATTGTCCAGTAGCGGTGTCAAGGGGCTTGGTAATGTGGTAAGCTCTTTTTGTTTTGCTATTGTTTTAATGATTCGCAAAGTTGTGCCAGTAATTGGGTGTTTGCGTAAGTCATGCGAGTAACTATTCAGTGCAACCCATGGCGAGTACTTCAAAGAGTACGTGGATAACTCCGCCTCTAAAGCAACCCAATCCTTCGTGTGGTCATGGCAGTGCCAATCAATGACTCTCGCTATGTGTGATGCATGATAGTAGTGCTGAAAGTTTGGTAGGTTAATGCCTCCTAAATCTTTAGGTTTTGTTAGTGTGGTTAGTTTGACTCTTGGTTTTTTGTGGTGCCATAGGAACTTCGAAATTAAAGAGTTTAGGGCTCTAAAGAATTTTTGGGGAATCTCGATCGGTAGTGTGCGCGTTAGGTAGAGGAATTTGGGCAGTATCACCATCTTCACTATTGCTGCTCTGCCAAACCATGAGAAGAATCCCTCATTCCACCTCGCCAGATCTGTCCTGTATCCCTGAAGGAGGGGTATGAAATTTCTCTCAAAGATGGAGCTTAGCTGTGGCGTGAGCCAGGTCCCTAGGTATTTCAATGTATTCGGATCCCATCGAAATTGGGAGTTGGCCTTGGTCTGTGTAAGCAGTCTCTCTGTAAGGGAAATATTTAAAGCTTCTGATTTTGTGTAATTTATTTTTAAGTTGGATATATACCCATAATTAGCAAATTCTTGTAAGAGGTTGGGGAGGGTTATTGTCGGGTTGGTGAGGAAGAATAAGAGGTCGTCAGCATAGGCTGCCACCTTATATTCTTTGTCTTTAATCTGAAATCCATGAATTGCTGTGTTGTGTTGGACTGATCTAATGAAGGGTTCCAGGGATAGGATAAATAATAGGGGCGAAAGGGGACATCCCTGTCTGGTCCCGTTGGTAATGTGGACCTTTTTAGAGAGTATGCCATTTATTTTCAGTTCCGCTGAAGGGTTTTGATAAAGTGCGGAGATCCAAGCCATCATATGTGGACCCAAACCAACTCGTCTACACACAGTCAGCATGAAATCCCATGCTACTCGATCGAAGGCCTTCTCCGCGTCAGTTGATAGGAGAAAACCCTCGATCTTTCGCAATTTCACTGCATGAGTGAGCAGAAGTGCTTTGGTTACATTATCCTTGGCCTCTCTGCCCGGCATGAAACCAACCTGTTCCATACCTATCAGATTCGGCAGTAGTGGGCCCATCCTCAAGGCAAGCACCTTAGCAAACAATTTGACATCCAAATTCAATAGAGAGATGGGTCGATAGCTAGCGCATTCTCTGGGGTCTTTGCCCGTTTTTGGTATAACCGTGATGTGAGCTGCTAATAAATCTGGGGTTACTGCTCTTGGGTTAGAAAGTGTGTTCAAGGCGTCTTTTAAAGGATTAGTGAGAATGTCTATAAAGGTCTTATAGTAGGTAGCTGAGAACCCATCTGGGCCCGGGCTTTTACCCGATTTAAGTTGTTTAATGGCATGTTTGATTTCAGATGAAGAGATTGGGGTTTCTAGTAGATCTATGTCTGATTTCGCTAGGGTTGGGAGTCCGCTGTTGGTTATGTAATTCTGCATGATTTGTGTTCGGTCTCCGGTCATATGCGGCTGCCTATGCTGTGGAGGTAGGTTGTATAATTTCGTGTAGAAATCATGGAAGTGATTGGCTATAGCCTCTGATGCAATGTCTAGTTTCCCCTCCTTATTTCTAATGCCCGCAATATTGTTGGAAGAATTTTGTTCTCTTAGAGCTCTCGCCAGGAACCTACCGGCCTTGTCTCCTGACTCATAATAAATTCGTTTTTTGAAAAATAGCATCCGTTTGGCTCTAGAGTCAAGTATCTGTTGAAGCTCTTTCCTGGCCTCCAATAGGTTCCCGGCTGAAGCTACAGAGAGCGACTGTTTGTGCAATCGTTCTAAAGTTGCAATTTGGTCAAGCAGTTTTTTTATTTTGGCATCTCTTTCTTTTTTACGCCTGGAACCCAGTTCTATTAGTGTTCCACGTATTGTACATTTGTGTGCTTCCCATACCATCAGTGGGTCTGCCTCAGGTGTAACGTTGTGAGTAAAGTAGTCTGTCAAATTTTTAGTGATCGTGGGAAGGAGCGCTTGATCCATCAGTAGTGAAGTGTTTAGTCTCCAGGTCGGTTGTTTTTGTGTGGTGATTTGTAAATCCATGGAGATAGAAATCGGGGAGTGGTCTGAAATCGTCTGTATGCCTATATGGGCGTCAGTTTGTTTTGAAAGATCCCTTTGTGAGATGAATAGATAGTCTAGTCGTGCGTATCTATTATGCGGGATTGAGAGGTGAGTAGTCTCTTCCTTCTGGGTTAAGAAAACGCCAGGAGTCCACCAGTTGTAGCGTCTGTAAGAGTGACTTGAGTTTTTTAAGTATTTTGTAAGTGATACAGGTCTTGCCATTAGAGGTATCAAGGAGAGGGTTCAAGGGCACATTAAAGTCCCCACCAAGTATCAGGCATCCCCTAGCAAACTCCTGGAGCTTTCCCACAATATGTTGACAGAATGTAATGTGTGCTTTGTTCGGGAAATAGACGTTGGCCAGGGTTATGGGAGTGCCTCTGTATGAGCCCTTCAGGAATACGAATCTTCCTTCCGGATCACACATTTGTTCAGCTAGTTCAAAGGGTACATCCCTACCTATAAGGATAGATACACCCTTAGACTTAGAGTCAGCAGTAGTGGCATGAAAAGCTCTTGGGAAGTGTAAATTAGTGAGTCTTGGTATATGGTGTGTCTTAAAGTGGGTCTCTTGCAAAAAAACGAATTGAGGCTTACCTTTTTTAAGTTCCCTCATGAGGGTGGAGCGGCGTTCAGGGATGTTTAGGCCTCTGATGTTATGTGATACTAGAAGAGGGCGGGTGCCCAAGGATGAGTAGACCATGGCGGAGCGGTAGGAGAAGACGGTCGGAGGTCCTTACTGGGGATACAAAAACTGTTTTATAGAGGTTAATACCCACGATTTTTGTCGAAAACAGTACTCTTATGGCATACTTTTCTGGTACCTTCTATATATTGAAAACAAAATAAGTAGGGGGAAAAGAAAAAGGACAGGTCGAGGGAGGGGGAGAGAAGGAAAGACAGAGAAAAGGAAACACTTAATGAAAGTAATGGGAGAGTATTACTATGGTAGTCCTCTCTCCTGAGGGGTCACCTACTCCCCCAGAGCAGAGGTACCACCTGTTGCACTGTAGCTATTCCCTTCGCTCAACCAGGAGGTCGGGGAAGCTTTGTGGGATCGCTGGGAGGCGATAACAACTAGGGGACAGTCTACCCGTCAATCCGCAAAGATGTAGATTGATCAGATAACTGTATACAAGGGCAGCCTCAGTGAGGCACACACGGTCAGTTCAATGAAAGTTTAACCACTAGACATCCGCGCTATGGCCGAATGACGGCCACAGCGCGGACCTACATTCCCGGGAGGCCGTCATATGACGGCCTCCCCTGTGCACGCTCCCTGCGCGCGCCCTACAGGGCGCGCGCCGGGCGCGGTGTGATCACCGAGTCACTGAGACTCGGCTGATCACCGATCTGAGTAAGGGGCCGGTCCCGGCCCCTTACCATGTGATCAGCTGTCAGCCAATGACAGCTGATCACATGATGTAAACAGGAAGATCGGTAATCGGTTTTTTTTTTACTCGCGCTGACAGCGCGAGTAGAGAAAAAAGCCGATCACCGGCTCAGATGCCAGGGACATCGGTCCCGAAGAGGAAGCACAAAAAAATCCTCATAAGTGCCACCCAAAAGTGCCACCTAACAGTGCCACCTAGCAGTGCCCACAATGCCACCTAGCAGTGCCCACAGTGCCACCTAGCAGTGCCCACAGTGCCACCTATCAATGCCAACAAGTGCCACCTATCAATGCTCACAAGTGCCACCTACCAATGCCCACCTGTAGTGCCAATCAGTGCCACCTGTCAGTGCTGCCCATCACTGCCACCCATCAGTGCCCATCACTGCCGGATGAAGGAGAAAAATTACCCGTTAAAAATTTTTTATAACACAATATAAAAAAAAAAAAAATTTTTTTTTTAAAAAATTCTGGTTTTTACATTTTTTTAACAAAAAGTAAAAACCGCAGAGGTGATCAAATACCACCAAAAGAAAGCTCTATTTGTGGGAAAAAAATGATAAAAAATTCATTTGGGTACAGCGTTGTATGACCGCGCAATTGTCATTCAAAATGCGTTAGCGCTGAAAGCTAAAAATTGGTCTGGATAGGAGGGGGGTTTAAGTGCCCGGTAAGCAAGTGGTTAAGGTAGGAAATCATCCTTAATTTGTTTACACCCGATCATGGTGTATTGTATGGAAGTAAATGGGCATTTTTTTTTTTTTTTTTTTTTTTAAGTATAACATTATATAATGTAGTATGAAGTGTAAGACCTAATTGGCACAGAGTGTCGTTATAGGTAGAATAACATGTACTCGCTAACATAACTATTAACTGAGAACCGTCTCAACTAATGGTGACTAATACGTATAGGTAGCGTTATTTCAAACTTTGTTGGTTAACAGGACTTAGGTTGGCAGATATATGCGAGAGGGATTATGCGGTGTGCAACGACAACGTCGTTACTCCTCTTCTTTCCCTATACGTAAGTCCACTTCCCCTGCTGCATTCATCTGTTCGGTTTCCTCAACGTTGTTAACTTTGGGCAGAGCGAGGGACAGTACTTGCATGTAATGACCTTGTCACGGGCATGGCCAGAGCGGAGGCTGTTGGAGAGGACTGTGTGCAAGCCTGTTGCCCACCGATTATGGGCCCTAGCATTTGAGGTGAATGAGAAATCCAGTCTGAACTGTATTAATCGGACTCAGTCATGTATATATTTTATGGGGACTCCTTACTGTATATTTGTGTCCCTGAAGAGGGAGGGGGGATTCCTCCAGCAGCCCCCTGCTGATAAGACTGATTCATTCTGCTGGGACACATCCTGTGAGGAGATGCTGGTGTTATCAACATGTGTTTATGTTAATTGAGAGAGCTGATCACATTAGCCACCAGCCCTGGCTAAGGAGGGGGGAGATTGTTGTTTGTATTGTTAATTGTATTAATGTGTGAAGCTCGGTGCCCACAAGACTGTCATCTGGTCTGGGTACATTTTGTAGTAAATTAGGTCATGTTAATTAGGTTAGCTTTGAGTCATCCCTGCTGTATAAAGGTCTGTGAGATCTCAAAATAAAGGCAGTTCTGATGTACTCCAAGACTGGTGTTGTCTAGTTCTTGGGGTTCCTATAGCCAGATCCATTGGACTTGTGTTTCAGAACTTAGGAAGCGGTATATGATGGAAGCACTCAAGCGGAGTGTGGGACGTTCCGTGACATTGGTGGCAAGCAGCGGGAAAGCTTCCTGAAGTCTGAAGTCTGGGACATCCAAACCTCCAACTGGATCCAAGATCAGCATAGCAGACTTCAGTCACCCCAGCGGAGATATGGACCTGGCATCAGAATTCCCGGGGCTGCTGCGGATCATCCTTTCAACGTACACCAGGACTGTGTCTGAGGATGAATACCTGGAGCTCAGGCAGCTGATTCGGGTGGAGCTCTGGATTGCAGCCCTCCGTCTCGCTGGTATAAAACAGGGCAAGTGCTTTCCAATCCAAGAGCAACGGGCCAGTGACCAACGGGCATTGCGGATGGCATTCCTGGGAGAGCAGCCCCAGGAGCAATGGGTGACTGAGTTGGACAGGTTGGTCCAGCAGGAGATAGAACTGGACAATCGATATCGGGCTCTGCAATGGCACGCAGAGGAGGGATATTTAGGGGAGACAACAGAATGCTCTCCGGAGGGATATGACTTTGGCGGCCCTGGATTGCTGTGGGAGAACCTTACAGATCTTTTTATGTTTGGCGATGAAGGGGAACCTGACCTTGAGGACATGAGAGACTATAGAGAGTCTATGCTCGGTCTTGCAGGGGTCTCAGAGCTCAAACCTGATCTGGACCATTTGCTAAGGAAGGAGCAGCATCTGGAAAGGGCATACAGGAAACTGCTAGAACAAGTTCAGCAGCATGCCAGAGAATCGGCAGTGGAAAATCCGGAGATTGCCGTCCCCAAACCTGAAGTGCTGACAACAGGGCAGAGCTCTGCTAACCTCTGTCCAGAAATGATAACATCTTCTGGGTTCCATGGACAGGAGATGGTGAACCCCTATTCCCCGACATCAGTTGCAGAGACATGGGATTTGATAGACTTTTCTGCTGAGGAAGAACAACCTGATGAGCCTCCAGCAGAAGAGCTGCTATCAGGGCCAAAGTTCACTGTGTTCTGCCCAGCACCAACAGTGGCTTCGGCCTTCCTGAGAGAAGAGGTAGTCGGCCTTTCTCCCACAACACTGACAGGGACATGTGATTTTCTGCCAGCAGCATCTATGGAGTTAAAACAAACTTCTCCAGCTGAAGATCTGGTAACTGAACAGAGGGTCCAAGACCTCTGTCCCACACTTTTACCACTTCCAGAGACTGGGGATTTAATAGACATTTCTGTAGAGGAGGAACCACCTAGCAAACCCCCAGCAGAAGTGCTGGCAACCGGACAGAGGGTCCAAGACCTCTGCCCCACACCTGCAGCAATTGTGGAGGCTCAGGGTGAGAAGATAGCAATCACTTCCCAGCAGCAGATACAGGGGGAGAAGGGAGAGGAGGTGTGTGTTGTCCCTCCCCAACAGTTGGCCAGGGTGGAGGAAGTGGGCTTTCCTCCCCAGCAAAGATCCGTGTACCTGGGAGACAGTACCATCGACATGTCGTCCCAGCAGCCAGATGAGGGAATGGAAAAGGAAGCAGCCGGCTCACCTCCCCAATGGCAGCTACACAGTTTGGGAGTGGAGGAAGCCAGCTGCCTGCCCCAACAGTTAGCCGGAGCAGAGGATGCGGAGTCCCCAGCAGAAGTGCTGGCAACAGGGCAGAGTGCTACCAACCTCTGCCCAGCACCGGCAACAACTACAGAGTTCCAGGGAGGCGGGGCAGTCGGCCTCCCTCTCCAACAGTTAGCCGGAACAGATGGTGTGGGGTTTCCAGCAGAAGGGCTGGCAACAGGGCCGAGGACTGCTGGACTCTGCCCTCAACTAACAGAGGATGGATTTCCTGTGAAGGTGGATGGAACTTCAGTCTCCACCTGTATACCCCAGGGATGCTGGGCAGTGGGCCCAGATCCCCAACAGCATGACAGAGTGAGCCCAGTCACCCTGTCTTCTCTCCAGCGGCAGATATGTTCTCTGAGAGAGGCAGAGGATGGCTGGGTGAGTAATGCACTGTTTGGGATAATTTGTTTGGGGTACTGTGTGGGTACAGGCAGTAGAGGACTGGAGCTGTTTACTAACTTCGGAGTCAACCCCTCTGGGGTCTCCTCCTGTGTTAGTCTCCTGCCGAAAGGGGAGAAATGTCACGGGCATGGCCAGAGCGGAGGCTGTTGGAGAGGACTGTGTGCAAGCCTGTTGCCCACCGATTATGGGCCCTAGCATTTGAGGTGAATGAGAAATCCAGTCTGAACTGTATTAATCGGACTCAGTCATGTATATATTGTATGGGGACTCCTTACTGTATATTTGTGTCCCTGAAGAGGGAGGGGGGATTCCTCCAGCAGCCCCCTGCTGATAAGACTGATTCATTCTGCTGGGACACATCCTGTGAGGAGATGCTGGTGTTATCAACATGTGTTTATGTTAATTGAGAGAGCTGATCACATTAGCCACCAGCCCTGGCTAATAGACGAATGGTCTAGGCTGAGGAGGGGGGAGATTGTTGTTTGTATTGTTAATTGTATTAATGTGTGAAGCTCGGTGCCCACAAGACTGTCATCTGGTCTGGGTACATTTTGTAGTAAATTAGGTCATGTTAATTAGGTTAGCTTTGAGTCATCCCTGCTGTATAAAGGTCTGTGAGATCTCAAAATAAAGGCAGTTCTGATGTACTCCAAGACTGGTGTTGTCTAGTTCTTGGGGTTCCTATAGCCAGATCCATTGGACTTGTGTTCCAGAACTTAGGAAGCGGTATATGACGGAAGCACTCAAGCGGAGTGTGGGACGTTCCGTGACAGACCTTTTAACAGACATTGAGCCATGTCCTGAGCAAGATGGTGTAAGGGTCTTGTTTGTGTATCGTAGAATTTGCTAGCATTCTTATGGTCGGTCTGTGCTCACAGATAATATGAACCGTCAGCTCATTTTCCTGTCTTTGGACCAGGATATGAAGAAAAGGTGTTGCTACGGCTATTCTGTGTGGGTTTAAGGTAAAACTCATCAGAGAGTGTTACTGCGACATGGTGATGTCATCTGGTAGGAGCTGTAGTGAGGAAGGAAGTTCGTATAAATGCTTTACTTGCCTGTCTGGGGTTGTGTCGAAATTCAAAACGGAAAGTTGAAAGTTGAAACAGGAGAGTTCTGGGAAAGCATTTCAATCCTCTTCTTGTTCTCTAGAGGTGCTAGCCAAACTTCTCGGGGTGTCTGTTACCGAGTTGCCCCCCCGGTTTTGTTTACGTCTTTTCAGCTGTCTCTTGTCCGGAGACGAGAAGGGCGAAGTAGGTGGGCTCCTCATCACTGGAGGTTGTAGGAAGTCAGCATACCATTCCGGAAGGTCCAGTTGATCTATGTCCAACATCTCGCAGAATTCTGGGAGATCCGCTGGGGTGCGCAGTATGCATTGGTGCCCCTTGTGAGATACTGTGAGGGCGAACGGGAATCGCCATGTGTACTTTAAGTCTCTAGCTCTCAATTTTTCCAGTAGGGGGCGTAAAGCGCGACGGTTCCTCAGAGTGATCTGTGATAGATCCTGAAAGAGCATAATTGTAGCTCCATTAAAGATGATCTGGTCATTTCGCCTAGCTTTGCGCATAATATCTTCTTTTATGCCGAAATTTTGTAGGCAGCATATTATGTCTCGGGGTGGTGCTGATTCCGACCCTCTGGGTCTTAAAGCTCTATGGGCTCTCACAAAGTCAATCTCTGTGTCCTCCTGTCTCTCCAATAGTGTGTTAAAGACTCTCCTGAGGGCTGGGACAATTTGTTCTTGTTCCACCGATTCAGGGATCCCTCTCACCCTGATGTTGCATCTTCTGCCCCTGTTATCAAGGTCCTCGATATGGCGGTTCATGTCTATGAGATGCTGCACATGTGCTGATGTAGTCATTTCTAGCTTGTGTATCGCCTTATCTCTGTGTCTGCCAGCGTTTTCAGCAGCAGCCATCTTCTCATTAATCACCAGCATGCTCGTTTTTAAGTCCGTGATGGCTGCTGAGAAGGTCGCTTTGATGTCTGCAGCAAACACTGACATGTCAGCGAACGTTAGGGGATGGTCCGACCTGGACTTACCCCTGCCTGTGTCCTCCATGGCTGAGAGAGAGTCCTCACTGCCCTCTTCCTCATGAGACGGCGGCGCCATCTTAGGCCTCGTTGTTCCGCTGCGGGCCGCCGACTTGCTTCTAAAGATGTCAGCGATGGTATTGTTAGCTGACGGTACTGAATTTCGGCGCGATCTCGTGTGGGGAGTCAGGTGGAGCTTTCTGCCCGGCATCTGGAGGCGGCTGATCGGGTTAAAAGCTATGAACTACCGTGTGTGCCGAGGAGCTCCTTCAATGTGCTGCCATCCCCGTTGCTCGCCAGGCCACGCCCTATATATATTTTTTATATTTTATATATTTTTGTGCACATAAATTTCAGGATTGTGGCATTTTCTAGTATGGTTTTCACATAATAATTTCCTCACAATTTAATTTAGTTTCTTGGAGGGCTACAGCGCCGTTTTTTTGCCATACTTAACACTTATGAGTAGGGGTGAGCCGAACACCCCCCTGTTTGGTTTGCACCAGAACATGCGAACAGGAAAAAAGTTTGTGCGAACACCGTTAAAGTCTATTGGACACGAACATGAATAATCAAAAGTGCTAATTTTAAAGGCTTATATGCAAGTTATTGTCATAAAAAGTGTTTGGGGACCTGGGTCCTGCCCCAGGGGACATGGATCAATGCAAAAAAAAGTTTTAAAAACGGCCGTTTTTTCAGGAGCAGTGATTTTAATAATGCTTAAAGTCAAACAATAAAAGTGTAATATCCCTTTAAATTTCGTACCTGGGGGTGTCTATAGTATGCCTGTAAAGGGGCGCATGTTTCCCGTGTTTAGAACAGTCTGACAGCAAAATGACATTTCGAAGGAAAAAACCCATTTAAAACTACCCGCGGCTATTGCATTGCCGACAATACACATAGAAGTTCATTGATAAAAATGGCATGGGAATTCCCCACAGGGGAACCCCAAACCAAAATTAAAAAATTTCCTTTAGAAATGTCATTTTGCTGTGGTACTGTAAGACACATCGTAAAGAAGCGCTACTTTACAGGCAGACTAAGGACACCCCCCAGGCATGATATTTAAAGGAATATTTCATTTTTATTGTTTCACTTTAAGCATTATTAAAATCACTGCTCCTGAAAAAACGATTGTTTTAAAAACTTTTTTGTACTGATATTCATGTCCCCTGGGGCAGGACCCAGGTCCCCATACACTTTTTATGGCAATAACTTGCATATTTTTGATTTTTCATATTCGTGTCCCATTGACTTTAACTGTGTTCGCATGTTCACTAACACGTTTTGCCTGTTCGCGGTGTTTGAGTGCAAACCGAACCGGGGGATGTTCAGTCCATCCCTATTGATCACCAGCAATGTTTAGGTAGGTGGTACATGTCCAAATACATGCACAAGAATGCCAGAACCAAGGTTTCCCAGCAGAACATTGCCCAAAGCATCACACTGCCTCAACCAGATTGCCTTCCTCCCATATTGCATCCTGATACCATCTATTCCCCAGATAAGAGATGAACACACACAATAAGATATGTTGGGCTGGTGGTGCTGAGTGATTATTCTTTACCATTCAGACATTGGTCCGAGTGGGACCCATGGTCAGTGACCCATACCAAGCATTATAGAGGTACCTGGTCCCTGTTCACACCTATGATCACATCATCTGCGGGGGGAAGTCAGCCATCAATAACTTAATTTGCAGCTCCGAGATCTCATGTGGGGTTCAAATGCCAAGAACCACAAGGGAAGCTGAAGGTGAAGGACATAAAGTGGTGTGTCACAATAAGGCTTTAATGTATACGGGACGTTTTTACAACCTCTCCTGAACGATTTAACTTGACAGATAGTAACACACATTTAAAACATCCGTTTTGCTGCGTTTACATGCCGCGTTTAGCAGCATTTGAAAATAGCCAAAAATGAAAAACTCCTATAAACGAAACGCGGCTAAACGCGAGTTACCTCATTTGGTGTCTGGAACTTTGGTGTCTCTTTTTTTGCTTTCAAAGGAAAGCCTATAAACACAACTGCCTAAAAACGACATTAAACAAACCTGTGTACATGTACACATAAGATAACATTGGATGAGTTCAGGGGCAGATGAAAAAAGCATCTAACTGCCTCTGAAAGTCCGTTTACCAGCAGCAGTGTACATGAGGCCTAAGCCATGTCCTTTAGAACCCCCATCTTTTACTACGGCCACCAATCACTGCAACACAATGGTACCCTGTATTTTACACTTTCTTTAGCTCACAAAAAATCTGTCCCTACCAGCTGGTTGTATACTTTTCCCAGCCCAAGAGTTCCCAGGTCTCCCCCAATGTCACCATATAAAAACTTTATTACATATGGTACATAAACATTTAAACATCCAAATATTTGTAAATAACTGCCCCCCCATTATAAAATAGAATGATCTGAAATTGCTTCTACCAGTTTGTCCCACTGTATGTATGATATAATCACCTTATTTTTTATAGATGTTATTCACAATGTATATTGTAGATCAGCATCTGACTGTGAATTTGTGCCACATCCAAAATTATTTATACATAACAGCAAAGGGGGTCCCCTAGTGGTGGACTTTTCAGGCACATGTAGCAATCATAAAAGAGATATACTTGGTACAAATATAATTTATTAAATTAACATAATAAAATATAACAACTGTGACATCTATTGCTAGGAATGTAAATCCATAAGTATTACAATCGTGTATATACAGAGTTTTGAAGCAGTACTTTTTCACCCGACGCGTTTTGGAGTCAATTATACTCCTTCCTCAGGGGTAGTGTATGCTTTAAATGGTTATTAAACACTGTATTGGCTGATTTGACATTCCATAAAATTTGCGATTAAAAGCAGCGACAGTGACAAAGTTTGTCTGCCCAGTATGCTCTTGATTCCAATATGAACAAACATCTATGTGTTGGAGATGATGTAAACGGGTAGAAGTAGTTTTTTTTTACTCCACCAAGAGTATATATATATATGTTGTTCTCTTCAAAAAGAAAAGAAAAGCCCAAGAAATATGGGCGTAAACTAAATGCTTGAGGCTCCACTGAGGCCGAGAGGCAAATCCTGAAGGTGGCTCAAAAGTTGATGTTCATAGGTGTATCTATTGATAGATGACATGAGAGTGAATCGGATCAAGTAGCTGTTCAGGCCGGTAACATCCCGCAGCGTGTGGAGGATTCCACATAGAGGTTTGTTCATATTGGAATCAAGAGCATACTGGGCAGACTGACTTTGTCACTGTCGCTGCTTTTAATCGCAAATTTTATGGAATGTCAAATCGGGCAGTACAGTGTTTAATAACCATTTAAAGCGTACACTACCCCTGAGGAAGGAGTTTAATTGAGTCAGAAATGCATCGGGTGAAAAAGTACTGCTTCAAAACTCTGTATATACACGATTGTAATACTGATGGATTTACATTCCTAACAATAGATGCCACAGTTGTTGTCATATTTTATTATGTTAATTTAATAAATAATATTTGTACCAAGTATATCTCTTTTGTGATTGCTACATGTGCCTGAAAAGTCCACCACTAGGGGACCCCCTTTGCTGTTATGTATAAATGTTATTCACATGAAAGATGCTTCCCAACTGTGTCATTCATCATGTCTATAGTATCTGTCTGTATTCACAATGTCTCCTTTACAGCATCTAATCATCACATCTGCAAGATAATTACTTTTACATTAACAAAATCTATATTTTGATGTTTGTTTTAATTTTTGTAATAACTTTAGACACTTCACAACATCCAATAAATATCACAGACCTAGAAAGGACATGTGGGACACATTAGCCAATTGTGCTCTTAGCTTTCAAAAGAAAACTTTTTAAAATGAATGACACAAGTTTGTAAATTTCACTACAAAATCAAGCTGTTCATAATTTGCTGCTCATCCCCAAGTGATATACAGCTATAGGAAGATGGTATCATGTCTGATATGTACATGGAGTTAGGGATGGGAGAGTTTAATATGTGGAAAGCTACAATGTAACATTGAGGATGATGTATTCATACAGCCATCATTGCGGTGATAACATTGTAATATTACTGGAGCTCATATAGTACATTGTAGTCCAAATGGACATTTAGAATATTTGTTGTTCAAAAGCAAAAATGTTCCATGATTGTGAAGTCTATATGGTGCCATATCATAGACCACTATGGTGAAGTCAAAGTGTAACACATTCACCTTCAACTTTATTATAACACTGTAAACAATGGCTCAAAAGTGATATGGTCCAGAAATATTTAGACAGAATAAAGGTGGATAAAGCACCTGGTCCAGATGACATCCACCCACGGATCCTTAAGACAATTGAGCTCTGTCATTTCAAGGCCATTGTTTCTAATCTTTAGGGACTCGTTAATGACTGGAATGGTATCACTGGATTGGCGCAGGGCCAATGTGGTGCCCATATTCAAAAAGGGATCAAAGCCTTTACCAAGTAACTATTGTCAGTTCACCTTGAGGCTAGGTGACAGATGCACTCTGTAAGAGTCAGAAGTGCACCGCTAGGTAGTGGACCCTAGGACTGACTGCTGCGGATTGAACCCTGGGAGGTTCTGGAAGCAGGTCTACTGGATCACTGACACAGATCCCACTGGGAGCTAGAGCATAGGTTCCCCAGGGCGTGGAGTCTAAGAGCCAGCAGGTGTTCACCAGAGCCTTTAGTGGTAAGGATGGACTGCGCTGCAGTCTGGCTCCAGGTCGCAGCCCTCAGGGTCTCACAGCTCACGCTCACGGTAGACTACAGGAGAAGAGGAAGGAGGCAGCAGGCTGGAGCAACAAGGAAGTAAAGGACAAGCCAAGGTCGGGGCCACAAGCAAACAAGGACAACAGAGTACACACCAAGGTTCAGGGTCACAGGCAAACAGGGATGGATTGGGGACACGCCAAAGGTCAGGGTCATGAGCAGACAGGAATAGTTAAGAACAGGCCAAAGTTGGTAACAGGAATCAGACGTAGGAAACACAGCAAGTACACACGGAGGCTAACACACAATGGTTGATCAGCACTGCTGGCTTGCAGTGCACAGGTTAATATAGGGTTTCCTGATAGGGCCTGGAGTGGGGCCATGCTTAGAGGAGAGGTTACAAAAAGCAATCAGGTGAGAGGCAGCTGGTCTCTAGAGAGGAATACATGGAGACAGGTGAGCTGACAAAGAAACTATTGCATAACCATGACAACTATAGACCTGTTAGTTTAACTTCTATAGTTGGAAAGATACTGGAGAGTTTAATAAAAGACCACATAGACGAGTTCTTGCTAGAAAAAAATATTTTAAGCAACAGACAGCATAGATTCATGAAAGACAGAAGTTGTCAAACAAATCTGATTTCTTTTTATGAGGAGGTAAGAAAAACCTTGGACAGAGGGGTGGCTGCGACGTAGTATACTTGGATTTTGCAAAAGTGTTTGACACAGTTCCCCACACACGGCTCATGTGTAAGGTAACGTCTACAGGCTTGGAAATATCAGTTTGTAAATGGATAGAAAACTGGCTAAAAGACAGAATTCAGAGAGTAGTGGTAAATGATTCTTTCTCTGAATGGTCTAAGGTTATCAGTGGTGTACCCCAAGGTTCAGTGTTGGGACCCTTACTTTTTAATACCCTTATAAATTATATACTGTAGGGTCTGGGATTAAAAGTATCATTTCATAGGCATGTGCAAAATGAAAAAATTTGTTTCGTTTCGTTTTAATTCGTTATTTAATTAATTTAGTTTAGTTAGATTCGTTAAATTCATAAATTCGTTTTTCAAATCAGTTTCGTTTTCGACCGAATTCGAAAATCGGTCGAATTCGAAAATATTTCAACCGGATTCGATAATATTTTAACCACATTCGAAAATATTTCAACAGCATTCGAAATTATTTCAACTGTATTAGAAATTATTTCAATCGCATTCGAAAATATTTCTATTTTCGAATTTGATAATATTCAGATAATATTCCTCTTCAGCAAACCAGAAGAACGCTGCATGGTTTCGCGTCACCATGGCAGTAAAAGCTGTGAGAGGGATTGAGCGCACCCCAGACTGCATCCGTCATTGGTAAATAAAAATGATTACATTCTCTTTCTCTCTCTCTCTGTGTCTCCCAGAGGCATATCTAGTGAAAATGGCACCTATGGCAAGCACTGAAACTGCGCCCCTGTCAAAAAAAAAAAAACAGCTAATAAAACTACAAGTCTTTAACCACTTCAGCCCCGGAAGAATTTACCCCCTTCCTGACCAGAGCACTTTTTGCGATTCGGCACTGCATCGCTTTAACTGAAAATTGCGCGGTTGTTCGACGTGGCTCCCAAACAAAATTGAAGTCCTTTTTTTCCCATAAATAGAGCTTTCTTTTGGTGGTATTTGATCACCCCTGCGGTTTTTATTTTTTGCGCTATAAACAAAATAAGAGCGACAATTTTGAAAAAAACGCATTATTTTTTAGATTTTGCTATAATAAATATCCCCCAAAAATATATAAAAAAAACATTTTTTTTCCTCAGTTTAGGCCGATACGTATTCTTCTACATATTTTTGTTAAAAAAAAAATCGCAATAAGCGTTTATTGATTGCTTTGCGCAAAAGTTATAGCGTTTACAAAAAAAAATAATAATAAATATATATATATATATATATTATTTTTTATTCTATTCTGTTCTATTGTTACTCTATTCTATTCTATTCTATTTTTTTCTATTCAAATTTGAATAGTAAAGAATAGTAAAGAATAGAATAGAATAACAATAGAACAGAATAGAATAATATATATAATATATATATATATATATATATATATATATATATATATATATATAATATTTTATTCTATTCTGTACTATTTTTTTTCTAATATATATATATATATATATATATATATATATATATATATATATATATTTTCTGATCTGATCTATTGTTTTTCTAAGATATTATTTTCTATTCTATTTCAATTCAATTTCATTCTATATGAAATTCGAATTTCGGAAATTTTTATATATATATATATATATATATATATATATATATATATATATATATATATATATATATATATATATCATAGAAAAACAATAGAACAGATCAGGAAAAAAAAATTATATACATCTTTTGAAATTCGAAATTCATATAAAATTAATTCAAATTTGAATAGAAAAAATTAGAATAGAAAAACAATAGAACAGAAAATAATCTAATATATATATATTATATTTTATTCTATTCTGTTCTATTGTTTTTCTAGTCTATTTTCTTTTCTATTCGAATTTGAATTCATTCTATATGAATTTCTAATTTCAAAAGATGGTTATATATATATAAATATTTTATTTATATATATATATATATATATATATATATATATATATATATATATATATATATATATATAACCATTTTCCGAAATTCGAATTTCATATAGAATGGATTCGAATTGAAAAGATTAGACTAGAAATAGAAAATAGACTAGAAAAACAATAGAACACAATTGAGTAAAATATTGTTTTTCTAGTCTATTTTCTTTTCTATTCGAATTCGAATTCATTCTATATGAAATTCGAATTTCGGAAAATGGTTATATATATATATATAACCATTTTCCGAAATTCGAATTTCATATAGAATGAATTCGAATTGAAAAGATTAGACTAGAAATAGAAAATAGACTAGAAAAACAATAGAACACAATTGAGTAAAATATTGTTTTTCTAGTCTATTTTCTTTTCTATTCAAATTCGAATTCATTCTATATGAAATTCGAATTTCGGAAAATGGTTATATATATATATATAACCATTTTCCGAAATTCGAATTTCATATAGAATGAATTCGAATTCGAATAGAAAAGAAAATAGACTAGAAAAACAATAGAACAGAATAGAATAAAATATAATATATATATTAGATTATTTTCTGTTCTATTGTATTCCTATTCTAATCTTTTCTATTCGAATTTGAATTCATTCTATATGAATTTCGAATTTCAAAAGATGGTTATATATATATAAATACTTTTTCTGCAGCAAAAAAATTCATTTTCCGAACCGATTTTGGGGCCCCGTATCTCAGGGCCACTTGGTGCTAGGAACCCCAAGTTTGGTGTGCAAACCCAGTGGAACTGGTACCATAACATATCCAAGGCTGGGGTTCCTAGCACTAAGTGGCCCCGAGATACGGGGCCCCAAAATCGGTTCAGAAAATGTCATTCTCTGCTGCAGAAAAGTGCTTGACATTTTCTGAACCGAGTTTGGGGCCCCATAGCTCAGGGCTACTTGGAGCTAAGAACCTCAAATTTGGTATGCTAACCCAGTGGAACTGGTACCATAACATATCCAAAGCTGGGGTTCCTAGCACTAAGTGGCACCGAGATACAGGGCCCAAAATCGGTTCAGAAAATGTCATTCTCTGCTGCAGAAAAGTGCTTGACATTTTCCGAACCGATTTTGGGGCCCCGTATCTCAGGGCCACTTGGGGCTAGGAACCCCAAATTTGGTGTGCTAACCCAGTGGAACTGGTACCATAACATATCCAAGGCTGGGGTTCCTAGCACTAAGTGGCCCCGAGATACGGGGCCCCAAAACCAGTTCAGAAAATGTCATTCTCTGCTGCAGAAAAGTGCTTGACATTTTCTGAACTGATTTTTGGGGCCCTGTATCTCGGGGCCACTTGGTGCTAGAAACCTCAGCTTTGGAAATTTTATGGTGCTCGTTCCACTGGGTTTGCACACCAAATTTGGGGTTCTTAGCACTAAGTGGCCCCAAGATATGGGGCCCCAAATTCGGTCAACTGTGTCCATCTGCAGCAATGTCATTTTGGGACCCTTTGGGTTCAGAGACCCCAAATTTTGGCTGCAGCTAGGGGGCATCTAGGAACCCTTAACTAACGAGTTTGAAGTTCAGGGGACCTATGG
Organism: Aquarana catesbeiana; assembly: GCA_037953035.1. NCBI lineage: Eukaryota > Metazoa > Chordata > Amphibia > Anura > Ranidae > Aquarana > Aquarana catesbeiana. The sequence continues at coordinate 45,628 of JBBHAA010002039.1, forward strand.
CTGCAAATGGGCACAGTGATGCTGCAAATGGGCATTGTTGACCCTCTTTTCAACCTACAGTAGCTGTGCATTTCTCACCCTCGTCTTATACTCGGGTCAATAAGTTTTTCCCATTTTTTTGTGGTAAATTAGGGCCTCGACTTATACTCGGAACGACTTATACTCGAGTATATACGGTATATATATATATATATATATATATATATATATATATATATATATATATATATATTAGTTATTTATTGATATATAACCATCTATTGGATGGTTTGAAATTCATATAGAATGAATTCAAATTTGAATAGAAAAGATTAGAATAGAAAAAAAATAGATTAGAATAAAATATAATACATATACACATTATATTTTACTCAATTCTGTTCTATTGTTTTTCTAGTCTATTTTCTATTTCTATTCGAATTCATTCTATATGAAATTCGAATTTCGGAAAAAGGATATATATATATATATATATATATATATTAGATATTTATTGATATATAACCATCAATTGGAATTCGAAATTCATATAGAATGAATTCAAATTCGAATAGAAAAGATTAGAATAGAAATATAAATAGAACAGAATAGAATAAAATATAATATATATACACATTATATTTTACTTAATTGTGTTCTATTGTTTTTCTAGTCTATTTTCTATTTCTAGTCTAATCTTTTCTTTTCTATTCGAATTCGAATTCATTCTATATAAAATTCGAATTTTGGAAAATGGTTACAGGGGGTCCCCGGGTTACAAACAAGTTAGGGACTGTAGGTTTGTTCTTAAGTTGAATCTGTTTGTAAGTCGGAACAGGTACATTTTTTAAGTGTAGCTCCAGCCAAAAAAACTATTTTTAAGCTTTTTGGATAATATAGGGAAGGGTTATCACCCCTGTAACATTTGTTTTGCTGTGTGTGCCCCTGTTCAGAAGATTTCACCTCACTTTCTGTCCCAATGACAATTGGATTTTGAAAATTTTGGGTTGTTGTGGAAACAAGCCTTGGTGATAATGCATCAGCGGAGGTACCTTTTCCCCATAATAGCTCTTACAGGAGAGAATTTCCCTTCCTACGGGTAGATTTCATCTCACTTCCTGTTATCTCCCTCCGTTTGTAAGTAGGAGTCGTTTGTAAGTCGGATGTTTGTAAGTAGGGGACCCCCTGTATATATATATATAAAAAATATTTATATATAACCATCTTTTGAAATTCGAAATTTATATAGAATGAATTCAAATTCGAATAGAAAAGATTAGAATAGAAAAACAATAGAACAGAAAAGAATCTAATATATATATTATATTTTATTCTATTCTGTTCTATTGTTTTTTTCTATTTTAATCTTTTCTATTCGAATTTGAATTCATTCTATATTCTATATGAATTTCGAATTTCAATAGATGGTTATATATAAATAAATATCAAATATATACATATATTATAACCATTTTCATATTCTATTTCATATAGAATTAAATTGAATTTAAATAGAATAGAAAATAATATCATAGAAAAACAATAGATCAGAAAAAAAAAATAAAAAAATAAATAAATATATATATATTTATATTTTTTAAATATATATATATATATATATATATATATATATATATATATATATATATGTATATATATATATATATATATATATATATATATATAAATAACCACATTATATTTTACTCAATTCTGTTCTATTGTTTTTCTAGTCTATTTTCTATTTCTTGTCTAATCTTTTCTATTCGAATTCATTCTATATGAAATTCGAATTTCGGAAAATGGATATATATATATATATATATATATATATATATATATATATATATATAATTTTTTTTTCCTGATCTGTTCTATTGTTTTTCTATGATATTCTTTTATTCTTTTCTATTATTTTCTAATCTATTCTAATCTTTTATATTCAAATTCGATTTCATTCTATATGAAATTCGAATTTCAGAAAATGGTTATTTATATATATATTTTTTTTTTTTTCCGATCTGATCTATTGTTTTTCTATGATATTATTTTCTATTCTATTTAAATTCAATTTAATTCTATATGAAATTTGAATATTTCGGAAAATGGTTATATATATATATATATATATACATTTATATATATATATATTAGATATTTATTTATATATAACTATCTATTGAAATTCGAAATTCATATAGAATGAATTCAAATTCGAATAGAAAAGATTAGAATAGAAAAACAAATAGAACACAATAGAATAAAATATAATATATATACACATTAAATTTTACTCAATTCTGTTCTATTGTTTTCCTAGTCTATTTTCTATTTCTAGTCTAATCTTTTCTATTTGAATTTGAATACATTCTATATGAAATTTGAATTTCGGAAAATGGTTATATATATATATATATATATATATACCGTATATACTCGAGTATAAGTCGTTCCGAGTATAAGTCGAGGCCCTAATTTACCACAAAAAAATGGGAAAAACTTATTGACCCGAGTATAAGACGAGGGTGAGAAATGCACAGCTACTGTAGGTGGAAAAGAGGGTCAACAATGCCCATTTGCAGCATCACTGTGCCCATTTGCAGCCATAGGTCCCCTGAACTTCAAACTCGTTAGTTAAGGGTTCCTAGATGCCCCCTAGCTGCAGCCAAAATTTGGGGTCTCTGAACCCAAAGGGTCCCAAAATGACATTGCTGCAGATGGACACAGTTGACCGAATTTGGGGCCACATATCTTGGGGCCACTTAGTGCTAAGAACCCCAAATTTGGTGTGCAAACCCAGTGGAACTAGCACCATAAAATTTCCAAAGCTGAGGTTTCTAGCACCAAGTGGCCCCGAGATACGGGGCCCCAAAGTCGGTTCGGAAAATGTCAAGCACTTTTCTGCAGCAGAGAATGACATTGTCTGAACCGATTTTGGACCCTGTATCTCGGGGCCACTTAGTGCTAGGAACCCCAGCTTTGGATATGTTATGGTACCAGTTCCACTGGGTTAGCACACCAAATTTGAGGTTCTTAGCTCCAAGTAGCCCTGAGCTATGGGGCCCCAAACTCGGTTCAGAAAATGTCAAGCACTTTTCTGCAGCAGAGAATGACATTTTCTGAACCGATTTTGGGGCCCCGTATCTCGGGGCCACTTAGTGCTAGGAACCCCAGCCTTGGATATGTTATGGTACCAGTTCCACTGGGTTTGCACACTAAATTTGGGGTTCCTAGCACCAAGTGGCCCTGAGATACGGGGCCCCAAAATTGGTTCGGAAAATGAAATTTTTTGCTGCAGAAAAAGTATTTATATATATAACCATCTTTTGAAATTCGAAATTCATATAGAATGAATTCAAATTCGAATAGAAAAGATTAGAATAGGAATACAATAGAACAGAAAATAATCTAATATATATATTATATTTTATTCTATTCTGTTCTATTGTTTTTCTAGTCTATTTTCTTTTCTATTCGAATTCGAATTCATTCTATATGAAATTCGAATTTCGGAAAATGGTTATATATATATATATATAAAACCATTTTCCGAAATTCGAATTTCATATATATATATATAAAATATTTATATATATAACCATCTTTTGAAATTAAAAATTCATATAGAATGAATTCAAATTCGAATAGAAAAGAAAATAGACTAGAAAAACAATAGAATAGAATAAAATATAATATATATATTAGATTATTTTCTGTTCTATTGTTTTTCTATTCTAATCTTTTCTATTCAAATTTGAATTCATTTTATATGAATTTCGAATTTCAAAAGATGTATATAATTTTTTTTTTCCTGATCTGTTCTATTGTTTTTCTATGATATTCTTTTCTATTATTTTCTAATCTATTCTAATCTTTTATATTCAAATTCGATTTCATTCTATATGAAATTCGAATTTCAGAAAATGGTTATATATATATATATATTTTTTTTTTTTCTGAGCTGATCTATATATATATAAATATATTAGATATTTATTTATATATAACCATCTATTGAAATTCGAAATTCATTTAGAATGAATTCAAATTCGAATAGAAAAGATTAGAATAGAAAAAAAATAGAACAGAATAGAATAAAATATAATATATATACACATTATATTTTACTCAATTCTGTTCTATTGTTTTTCTAGTCTATTTCCTATTTCTAGTCTAATCTTTTCTATTCGAATTCGAATTCATTCTATATGAAATTCGAATTTCGGAAAATGGTTTTATATATATATATATATTTATATTTATATATATAACCATTTTCCGAAATTCGAATTTCATATAGAATGAATTCGAATATATATATATATATATATATATATATATATATATATATATATATATATATAAATTGTTATTTTCCAATCTATTTTCGAATTCGAATTTATACTATTCGAAATTCGAATTTCAGAAGATGGTCATATTCTGTTGTATTTTATTAAATTCTATTAAATTCTGTTCTATTCTTTACGATTCTTTTATGTTTATTCTATTGTTTTATTATTTTATATTCTATTTTATTGTATTTTTTTTTAGAAATCAATTTATATTTTTTCTAATTCGATTCGAATTTGTTTTCGAATTCGAGTCGAATAGATTTCGAATTTGTTTTCGAATCGAATATATTTCGAATTTGGTTTCGAATTCGATTCGAATTCGATTCGAATTTCGGCCGTGGGTTTTCGATTCGAAACATTTCGGATTCGTTTAAATTCGTTAGTATTGTAATTCGGTATTTCGGATGCATCCGAATGTCCGAATAATGAAAATTTTGTCCGAATTTCGATTCGGAACTAAACGAAATGCACATGTCTATCATTTCAATCTTTGCAGATGACACCAAGCTATGCAGGGGAATAACATCCTTACACGGTGTCTCCAATTTACAAGCCAACCTCAATGCACTGTCTAATTGGGCAACTAAATGGCAAATGAGGTTTAATGTTGAGAAATGTAAAGTTATGCACTTGGAGGCTAAGAATATGCATGCATCATAAATACTAGGGAGGAGTACAACTAGGGGAATCAATGGTGGAGAAGGATCTGGGGTTTTTTGTAGATCATAAGCTTAATAATAGCATGCAATGCCAAGCCGTGGTCTCCAAAGCGACCAAAGTCCTTTCCTGTATTAGGAGAGGTATGGACTCCAGAGAGAGAGATATAATTTTGCCCCTGTAAAAGTCATTAGTAAGACCTCATCTGGAATATGCAGTTTAGTTTTGGCCACCAGTTCTCAAAAAGGATATCGGGGAACTGGAGAAAGTGCAGAGAAGGGTAACCAAACTGATAAGAGGCATGAAGGAGCTCAGCTATGAGGAAAGATTAGAGGAACTGAATCTATTCCCTCTTGAGAAGAGGAGATTAGGGGGAATTGATCAACATGTACAAATATATAAGTGGTCCATATCGTGTACTTGGTGTTGGGTTATTCACTTTAAGGTCATCACAGAGGACAAGGGGGCACTCTTTACGTGTAGAGGAAAAAATATTTCATCTCCAAATACGAAAAGGTTTCTTCACAGTAAGAGCTGTGAAAATGTAGAATAGACTCCCTCCAGAGGTGGTTCTGGCCAGCTCAGTAGATTTCTTTAAAAAAGGCCTGGATCTCAACTGTGGGTGAAGGATTGTGTATATGGGATTGTATTATTATTATTTTTTTTTTTGGTTGAACCAGATGGATTTGTGTCTCTTTTCAACCTGACTAACTATGTAACTATGTAAACATTGTACAAGCCATCTCTAATGACATTTACACTCACTTATAAATTAGCCAATCAAGGAGCAGGCACACTTTAACAAGCAGCAAGTAATCTCTGATTTCCATTATAATAAGATTCACATAACTCTTTGATATACAATAAATAACATATATAATTTTGTGTATAGTTACATTATGATTCAGTTGTGTAAATGGTTTTAATAGATTTCTGGGATGTAATGAAGTTTTGATATGGTCACTTTTATTGTGTGGAGTTATTATATGTTCAGCGTTTTATGATCAGTCTGGAGTGATATGGTGTTCAATTATAAAGGACCATCCAACTACAACATGTATTTACCCGGAGTTCCCTTTGCATATTTTGCTGTAGGTAAGTTAGAGATATCTTTTTCTTACCTCTGTGTTTAAGACTTTCGGAGATGTTAGTTCTACCAGGACAGGATAAGGGTTCAGGTTCTCCAGGATGTAGATCAGATCATCTTTATAATACTCATATATCCTCCTCAGTAATGGATCATCATATGACGACAGCTGGCAGTGGAACTCATTGTTATCCTCTAGAAAAAAAAACAAACACATTTTCTGTTTTATAAATGTTGTGACTTAAGTTCAGCAATGGACTTTTGTATTCCTGGATCAACCCTCTGCAATCGGGGAAAGGAGCACTGGAGGTTAGAATCGCTATACAAATCAATACAATAATACTTGCGCATACAAGCTAACTTGCTTTAAAGCGGAGGTCAAGGCTTTTTTCGCTTATTAAAAGTCAGCAGCTACAAAAAAATGTATCTCCTGACTTTTAATAAACAGACACTCAGCCTGTCCCATGGTCCAGTGATGCGGCCGCATGGAGACTCGCTCCTCTCTGCGGCGCCTCCATTGAAACTGTGGGCACCCGGCTGTGACAGCTTGCGGCTTCACGGCCAGGCACGCACTCCGCATGCACGAGTCGCGCTGTGCTCTCTGAGTGGGCAGGCAAACTTTTCGGACCCGTGATGTCTCCCAGAAGATTGCAGAGAGGGAGGGGCTGCCTAGGAGAGAGGGGGAATCGCCTAGGTGGCCCGTAGTCGGAAGTAGGAAGTGGGACAGGAAGTCCCACTCAAAACTAAAGACAAGTAAAAAAAGGCGCAAAGCAGGTATACCTCACATAACTGTTCCTAAATAGTCCAATGGCAGGATGGGTGTATATAGATATATATACAGGAAGAAGTCAATCAGGGCTGCCACCAAGAAAAGACCAGAAGCAAGGTCCAATAGGCTGAAGAAGATAAACAAGGAAAAGGGGCGCCTCTGAGTATATATCAATAATCATTTATTTACAACAAACAATATCCACTCACATGGAAGACTGTAGTATTGCGTTCCGGTGCGTCTCTGAGTAGAGGAGAAGCTGGAGGACCACAAGTCTCAGCAAGTCCGTGCAGTGCTGGTCCCACATCAGGTCCTGGCAAGGATGGATGGTGGTGACTGGACACGGCAGGGGCTCCCTCAGGTCTCCAGATGGCACTTCCGGGTTGTAATGGGTTTAAAACGGCATAGACCAACGGTCTGCGGGTTCCAAGGAGGGGGTAAGGGGACGCCAAAGCCGATCGCCGGGCGTGCTGCAGTAAGAGGCTCGTACGGCTCCGTGGAAGAGATGGTGACGGCCGTATAATGCTTGAGAAAGGAGTGCCGCTATTCTTGTCACCAATAGCGCGCAGACTCGGAAACGCGTCGCATAGCTGTGACGTCACGGCCCGGCGCCGCGCTGTGCTTGCTTTCCAGGCCTCGTTCTGGCTCCTTATTATTTTAATGGCAGTGATCTGTGATTTTTAGCAGTAATGCGACATTGCGGTGGACAGATCACACACTTTTGACACATTTTTGGGACCATTGACATTTATACAGCGATCAGTGTTATAAAAATGCAGTGATTACTATATAAATGCCACTGGCAGGGAAGAGGTTAACTAGGGGCGATTAAGGGGTTAACCAAATGAGAACAAGAGGTTATGTACTGAGGGTAGGGACAATAGCGGATTTGTGATAGTAAGCAAAATGTCATCTGCAAACAACGATAGCTTAAACTCCCTTTGTCGCATCACCACCCCACGTATGTCCGGATGTAGACGGATGGACTTGGCAAGGCGTTCCAAACACAAGATAAAAAGTAATGGGGATAGGGGACACCCCTGCCGAGTGCCATTAGTCATGGGGAGACTAGGCGACAAAAAGGATGACATCTGAACTTGAGTCGTGACTTGTGAGTATAGAGTCTCCAAAGCTTTGAAAAAAGGCCTTTTAATCCATACGCTCGCAGGGTGGAGAACATATAAGGCCAACTCAACCTGTCAAAGGTCTTTTGTGCATCCTGGCTCAGAACAAGAGCCTGATGGGGAGATCTATTCAGTAGATCGATCAAACTTATAGTGCGACGAGTGTTGTCCCCAGCGTGTATATTTGAAACAAAACCCACTTGGTCCCTGTTAATCAATTTAGGAATATGTTTGGAGAGTCTAGACGCAAGAATTTTTGTGAATATTTTGTAATCTGAGTTTAGGAGAGCTATAGGCCTATAGTTATCTGGAACAGAAGGGTCTTTACCCAGTTTATGGATGACTGAGATATATGAGTGTGAAAACTGGGGATGCGGGGATTGTCCTTTGAGCAGAGTGCCATACAGAGTTAGCATATGAGGGGATAGGATATCCAGGAAGGTCTTATAATAAAAATAGGGCAGCCCATCTGGGCCTGGTGATTTATGGAGTGGGAGATACTTAATTGTATTTTGAAGTTCTTCTGCAGTTATGGCTGTGTTTAGGTCAGTCAGGTCAGAGGGGGACAATTTTGGAATTTTAAGACCAGAAAAGAACTTGTCAAATTTTGCCTGGGTAAAGTTAAAATGGTTATCAGGGGTAAGGCAATTATACAACTGTTGGTAGAAGTTGCAAAAAATCTTGGACATCTCCATGGGGCAATGGATTCTAGACCCATCAGCCCGAAGGAGATAATCAGGGAAAGAATTAAAGGGGCGCGGACACAATTTATTGACCAACATCCTGCGTGGCTTTCTTAGAAAATTCATAGAATTTTTGTTTCGCCCAGAGTATGGATTTGGCCGCCTTACCAAGGTGCAAGAATTTTATCTGTTCCCTAAGGGAGGTGACCCTACATAGTTTCAACACTGTGGGTTCGCGCAACAGCTGGCGCTCTGCTTTCTGAAGGGCAACCATCAAGGACTGTAAAAGTCTGTTCCTGTCTTCTTTATGCGGGAACCCTCCGCAATACAAGCACCACGGAAGACCACCTTGTGTGCCTCCCACAGTGTGGAGAAGTCTGAGACAGACCCCAAATTGAGTTGAAAAAACTCCTTTAGATCTGTAGCCAATTTTGTGCGTGAGATCTCGGATTGCAAAAGATGGTCATTAAGGCGCCAATTACATGCCCTGGTAGGGGTCTGAGATAACATAACATCCAATACAATAGGGGCATGGTCTGACCAAGTGATGGGGAGTATGTCAGAATCTACAATGCAAGGTATGAGTGGGGCAGAAATAAGAAAATGATCAAGGCGAGAATACATTTTGTGGGCCATGGAGTAGAAAGTATATTGTTTAGCCGTAGGGTGCTTAATCCTCCAGGAGTCAAAAAGTTGGTGCAATCTAATGCATTTGCAAAAAGAATTGGCTTGAGAGGTGATTCTCAGTGAGGGGGAGTCTCTTATTATGGCTTGTCTGTCTCTAGTGAGGGACTTGATCAAGTTGAAGTCTCCTCCGACAATCATAAAGGGTTGAGAGTGATATTGAGGTGAGTCAAAAACCTTATTGAGGAAATCAACCTGTCCAGTGTTGGGAGCATATAAATTGACTAGAGTGAAAGAAGAGGTCATGTAGCCACACTCCAGGATAAGATACCTCCCGTGGGGGTCAGCATGTACTTTTTGGACCCTAATGGGACAGGATTTTTTAATTAAAATTGCCACCCCAGCTTTGCCCGTGGAATCCGAGGCCAGGTAGGAGATGGGAAAATATCTGGAAGCAAATTTCAACGTACCTCCCGCCCGAAAGTGCGTCTTCTGGAACATGACCACATCTGCACCCGAGGATCTGAACTCCTTCAGAGCCATCCAACGCTTCCGAATGGAGCCCAGACCCTTTACATTATACGACATGATTCTCAACATCATGGGGACAGAGCATCAATAGTCCCTAGCATTAGCATGAAAACCCTGTGGAGAGACATAATATAGAAGGCAAGATAACTGTTAGATGAATAATTATGAGCATAGCAAAAGGAATTAGCCCTATGGTATCTGTGGAAAGACGTATATACCTCATGAGAAGAAACCCATAACAATAGAGGTAAAACAAAATCTTGCAACCTCAACTTACAGAGCTGGCATAACATAACATACCAGTCCATGTCAGATCTCTGGATTATAGCAGTGCCGCTGCTGGCCAACCTTTCCCATGGGGTGCCCAAGGAGAAGTGTGTGTGATCAGGCTTACCCCCGATGCTTCTGCTCTCTAATTGCGCTGAGCAGAGGTCACGGAGAGCGGACAGAGCTTGGAGCTCACTCAGACGACGTCCGCCATGCTCAAAAGCCGCGCATGCGCCATTGTGGTTTGCAGTCTTGAGTCTAGAGCACTTCTGTTCAGGTGCAAATGTTTCCCTGAATTTGCACCTGAACCATACCTAAGAATGCACAGGACCACTTTTCAAAACCGCATCATGGCCGCCCTGCCCATGTGTGAACTGGCTTCATTGAAAGCTGGTCACATTCCTGTTTCTAAATTTTCTGCTGTGTGGAGGAGAGGAGGGAAGCGAGCAGGAGGAGAGGAGGGAAGTGAGCAGGACTGCAGGTGGTGCAACACAGGGGGAAGCCCAGGCAGTAAGGGAAATCAGCATTGCAGAAAGTAATTAGGGTGTGCCCAGGCACACCTTGCACACCCCCTGTGCATGCGTACGGATTTACTTCAAATTATAATCTAACATTACTTTCCATGCAGGGTCCCTCTATTAAAGCCTCCCATCAAAAGTTAACGTATATCCCTATATGTTTTACAATGGAAGAGAATTTGATCCTTGGTCAGGAATTTATCATGCATTAGACTCAATTCACAAAGTGCTAACACAAGGATAACGCTCTCATTTATAGCCATGGACTCAGCTAAAAATAACTCACTTTTAAAAAAAATAAATCTACTTATCTGGGTGTTTTAGCTTTGAAAATTGAACCTATTGTGTCCCTGTGGGGAAGACTTGCCCTCAGTTTCACCCCAACAGAAGACCTCTGTCAGGTTTTTATCACTAGCTGATCATTGCTCTCTGTGTCTCTATTTACTACACTTTTTAAACTTCCTTTTCTTTTTTTTTCCACAAAAAGGTTTTTATTGAAAGAGAGCACAATTACATGTACAAACAATTGAACAGGTTTTGAAAGGTGCATCCATGATATTATTATACATTAGTAATACAGAAAAAGTTATTACAATCTGGATAATGGGAAATGAGGTTGTATGGTAGGATAAGTGAGGTGCGTCAAAAAAAATGTAATCACTGTACAAGGAGGGAAAAGAAAATCAGTCTGAACATTCTACTACGAGACATCTTGCTGAAGGCAAGTATTGTTATGATTGAATGTCCTCCGTGTGGGCCAATATCAACAGGTCCAATCACGGAGTAAAGAGGAGTATTAAACTTGTATAAGAATGAGAATGACATGTCTCTGGTGAATTATTAGAACATATTTTGCTGATTGTTTCGGTAAGGTATTGTAGGGAGGGTATGGGTAGGTAAGTATAGATGGGAGAGGGGGCTTAAGTAAAGTGGGGATATTAGAGGGCTAAAGAAGAAGGGGGGGTGAGCATGTAAGGGGCAGCGGGAAAAAGGGGGGAGAGAAGAGGAAAGAGAAGGGAAGTAGGGGGCGGGGGTTAGAGGGATGCTCCTCTTCTCAAATCACCCAGTTTTAATCAGAAAGAATGACCGGGTAGTTCCCTGCCATTCGGGGGGGAGAGTATCACATCGGGAAGTATGACTTGTAGCATTCTGTACTCTTAAAATGTGTCCAACATGCCCAGACAGTGGTAAGTTTCTGTATGCGATCTTGTGAGGTATAGATCAATTCTTCCATCTCCTCTATCTTAGCAATCCTCGTCAGCCATTCCCTGATAGTCGGGGGGGGTTGGTTGATCGCCAGTGTATAGGTATGCATAATCTGGACGCATTTACCATGTGCATGGCCAGTGATTTATGGTAGGATCGTTTAGGCAGGGTTGTATGATGGAGGAGATATTGAGCTGGATTGAAATCCAGGGTGTAGGTAGTGACCCATTGTATTATGGCATGTACCTCTTTCCAGAATATTTGAAGCACTAGACATTCCAACCAAATGTGGATCATGGAACTTTCCTCTCTATTACACCTCCAACAGGTGTTTAGAATTGAGGGTGGGAATATGTGTAGGCGAGTCGGTGTTCTGTACCATTTTGTGATTATTTTGTAGCCATTTTCTTGTATAGCTACGTTTAATGATCCTTCGTGTGCATGTACATGAATGGTTTCCCATTCATCATCGGTAAAGGCTATGTGTAGATCTTTACCCCAGGATAATCGTAAGGTTTCTGTCTGTGAGGGATGAGGTTTTTCTTGAAGAAGAGAGTAAATGATAGATATTAGGTGTCTTTGTGGTGTGGTATGAGAGCATAGAGTTTCAAATGGTGTAAGTTATCTTGTCCATAGGTCATTGGAGTCTGTGGAGGTGAAAAAGTGTCTCAACTGTCTGTACGACCACAAAGGAAAATCCTTTGTGTGGCATGTGGATCTTAGGTTTTTTCATAGGATCGTAACCGACCTTCGTGGAAGAAGTGGCGTGTTTGGATATCGTCGTGTGGCCATTCTTGTATTAAGAATGTATTTGACTCCCCCGGGGGGAAATCTGGGTTCCCCCTCAGGGGAGTCAGAGGCCCTGGTTGTGAGGATATATGAAAGGAGGTTACAGCCATAGTAAAAGCAAGTAATGAAGTGTAGATAAGTGGATGTGTCTTAACGGGTTGGGGCCCATGTTTTGGTGGGAGCCAGGGAAGGTTGTGTATTGGCTTATGTATGAAGGAGTTTTCTAGTGTGACCCAGGTCTTTTCCATTTTATTGGTTTTCCAGTCTAATACCGTAGTTAGATGGCAGGCCAGATAGTACTTATGGAGGTCTGGGAGGGCAATCCCACCCTTAGTCTTATCACATGTCAATCATGTATATTTGATTCGTGGGGAATTGTTTTTCCAGATGAAGGTTGTACATGTTTTTTATATGATAAAAAAAGGAGGGGGATAAATAGGTTGGAATGGTCTGCATTACATAAAGAAGGTGGGGAAGGATAATCTGAATTTTTGAAGGGGTGTATAAGAAGTTATGGTCATAAAGGTCTGCGAGTCGTCTAGTGATTTGAATGCCTAGATAAGTAATGGCGTCTCCTTTCCATTGAAAAGGAAAGGAATCTTGGCAGTGGGTAGCATCCTGTGGGGAAAGGGAGATATTCAAGGCATGGGATTTGGGGTAATTAATTTTAAGGTTTGATAACATACCAAAGTGGTTAATGTCCTTCAGTAAGTTGGGCAGAGACGCACAAGGTGATTGGAGGTTCAATAGAATGTCGTCTGCGAAAGCAGCTACCTTAAATTCCCTCTGATTGATAGATATTTCTCAAATATCTGTATTGGCACGTAGTCTATTTAGAAGGGGTTCTAGGGTGAGGACAAAGATCAGAGGGGACAATGGGCATCCCTGACGGGTTCCGTTACTTATTGGGAAGGCGTTTGACAAGAGGCTGTTTGCTTTAACCCTTGCTGAGGGATTGGTATATAGGGCGTTAATGTGTGTAAACATGCGTGGTAGTAGGCCAATACCCTTTAATACTTCCCGCATATAGTTCCAGGCCACCCTGTCAAACGCCTTCTCGGTGTCGAGTGACAACAGGAATCCCTTAGTGTCCGAGAAAGTGAGCCAATGATGAATGTTCAGGGTGCGTATGGTATTGCCCCTGGCCTCCCTACCCGGGATAAAGCCCACTTGGTCAGCTGAAACAAGGCCAGGGATTAGGGGTAGTAGTCTATTTGCTATCATCTTTGCATATAATTTAATATCTACATTAAGTAGTGAAATGGGTCTATAATTGGACGCTTGGGAAGGATCTTTGTTTGCTTTCGGTATGACTGCTATGTGGGCCTCTAGCATGTTGCCCAAAGGGGTGAGTGGATTCGATAGGGAGTTGAAAGCTGTTAGCATTTGGGGTGATAGTGTTTCTAAGAAACTTTTGTAATAGATTAGTGGTAGTCCATCCGGACCTGGACTCTTGCCCACTTTCATTTGCTTTATAGCTAGATTCAGCTCTTCAGTGGACAATGGGCATTCTAAGGCTTCAGCTTGTTGTGAAGTGATTGGTTTAGGACAATATTGGGATAAAAAGTCACGTATTTGGGAATGGCGGTCTGGTGTATTAGGTAGTCCTGTGTTGTGGCGTGGCAGGTTGTAAAGTTTAGAATAGAATTTTTCAAAGTGGGCCACTATGTCTTCATTTTTGGAAAGAAGTGTGCCTTGATCAGTGCGCAGATGGTGAATTGTAGATGAGGTTTTGGCTGCCTGTATCGTGCGAGCAAGTAATCTCCCAATTTTGTTACCGTGCTCGTAGAACACTTTCTGTCTGAGAATGTATTGTTGTCTTGTGGATTTCCTAATTCATCCATTAAGGTGGATCGTACATGTAAGAGGTCCTGTAGTGTGGATTGAGAGGTAGATAGTTTGTGTGTCGTTTCAAGTCTGTTGATGGTTTTGATAAGTGATGCAATCTGTGTCTGAAGCCTTTTTTTAGCGTTCGTTGCCAGGGCTATGAGTTCCCCCTAATGACGCACTTGTGTGCGTCCCAAAGTGTGATAGGAGTTATGGCTGGGGAAGAATTTTCCTGAAAGTATAGCTTAAGTCGGGTGTTTATTTGTCTTAGTACGTCAGGATCTTTAAGGAGGGAAGGGTTCAACCTCCAAGTCTTAGTTCTGTTGTATTCTGGAAATGTTAGAGTTATCGTGATGGGGTGGTGGTCTAAAAAAAACATAGGTTCTATTGTGGCTTGTGAGAGGTATGATAAGTCTGTCTGGGATAAAAATATATAGTCAATTCTTGAGTACTTTTGATGCGTGGGGGAAAAGAATGTGTAGTCCTTGTCCGTCGGGAACATGGTACGCCATGTGTCATGAAGAGTCAAACTTTGCAGTTGGAGTTTAATTTGCCGTAGTGCGCGATAGGGGAGTGCAGAGGTCCCTGTAGAGGAGTCTAGTGTCTGATTTAGTGGGACATTAAAGTCTCCACCAAGTATTACTATGCCCTCTTGGAAGGTACAAAGAAGATCACAAATTTGCCTGAAGAAGGTTACTTGGTGTTCGTTTGGACAGTACACATTTGCTATTGTGATTGGTTTAGATGCGTATGTGCCTTTAACAAAAACGTATCTACCTTTGTGATCAACCAATGAGTCCGATAGTTGAAAGTCAGCGTATTTGGAAATAAGTATGGAGACTCCTTTTGTTTTAGAAGTTGGATTCGTAGAGTGGAGTGTTTGCTTGTAAATGTGATTTGTTAATTTGGGGGTATTCTTCGTGCAAAAGTGTTTCCTGCAGCAAGAGGAAGTGAGCTTTGTGTTTAGTTAATGCTGAAAGGACTTACAACCTCTTTTCTGGGATATTTAGGCCTTTTACATTAAGTGATAGGCATTTTAGCGAGAGTTGTTGAGTAGTGGTTGCTTCTTTTGGCATACTGAGTATTTATAGGATTGCGGGAAGTTTTACGTGCATTTAGTTAGTTCTGTTCTGAGTCCCTTATATGTTTTGAGGGTTGGTTTAGTGAGTATGTGGGGACTGGGAAGGAAGAGAGAGGAGTGGCCCCCACCTGCGAGATGGATTCGGTATAGAAGAAGTGTGAAAGGGGAAGGGGAGGGTGGATAAGAGTAGCTCTAGTCCGTAAGGACAGCTGCGTGGGGTTTGTGAACTAGGGTGGGAATGAGTGCTGTAGCACTGCGGAGGACGAGTAAAGATGTGTATTAGCAGCTAAGGGTATGAAGAGGTGTGTCAAAAACTGCGATTTGGGAAATCTAAATACAGGACGTGTGGGGTCATACTAAAGCTATTTCAAACACGTGTGTTAACAATTTTCGATGAACCATATATCAATTATGATGTTAATGACATTAAACTAGAACACCTTTCGGTGAGAAAGGACCGGGAACATTTAAATGTTTAACAAGTAACGGTTAAGAGAAGATTTACATAACAACCTATTTCAGCCACATAGCATTGAGTATGTTGATATTATTGAATACAATGAAACTTTTAAAGCATAGCTCTCTATATCTTACTTTATCTTACTTTATCTTACTTTCCTGCCCCTTCACACTGAGAACAAGCTGGCTAGGATGGGAGTCTGGACCATCAATCATGGCTCAATGAATAAGTGTTAACACACTGGAGGATTGGTTAGTGCTAAAAGGTTTTTCACTTCTGATGAGGTGTAGTGTTTCAGGTTCCTCATCCTCTTTGTGGATAAAAGTGATATTATGGAAAGCTTGCTGATTGTTTAGAGGATAAGAGTGGTGTGTGAGATATTGTTAGAGGGTATAAGTATCCACAAATCTACTTGACTTGTGAAGATAAGGGGTCCACAGTGTTCCCATCCTCCCCCCAAACGAGGGGGGGACATGGGAGCACAACAAGACAACCTCCTATGGTGGTTTAAATGCGTATTCACCAGATTGACTCATAGCTAGGCTTCGATCAATCCAGACTCCCAGACTACCCGTAAAGTACATATGTCAGCTAAAGTGGTTTAGGGGAGATAAGAAACTTAGCGTTATGCTATTGGCGCGAGAGTTCATCTTGTTCAGGTAGGTACACTTCGTTAACAAATAGGTGTGTGAGTAGCAACAGTACCTGAGGCGGGGATGGATGGGTTATCAGTCCATCTGACTTACATTAGATCTTTACTCACAGATTCCCTTTGGGATGTTGACATTTTCCAGGATTCCGGAGCAAAAGACTCGTTTTTGGAG
Source organism: Aquarana catesbeiana (assembly GCA_037953035.1). Taxonomy (NCBI): domain Eukaryota; kingdom Metazoa; phylum Chordata; class Amphibia; order Anura; family Ranidae; genus Aquarana; species Aquarana catesbeiana. The sequence continues at coordinate 62,406 of JBBHAA010002039.1, forward strand.
ATGGAGCCTCCAGTAGGGATTCTTGTAAAATGCAAGATCTTTCAAGGTCTGTTGCTTCACCGCCAACTAAAAGAGAAAAAGAAAAAAAAAAAAAACGGGGGATGCGAAAAGCTAGAAGGGAGTAAAAGTTAGTGTTTGCTGTGGGAAGGCAATATGAAAAGTTCCAGGGTTATGTTACTCCATCGGGTAGTTCCAACGTGGAGTGTCTGCCGGCCTTGGGCTGCGAGCAGGCAAGTGTCGGCGAGAAGGGCGCTCTCCGGGTGATGTGGGGTCTAATCTGCAACATCTGGAGCGTTGCTGTTGAGCTTTGGGGGAGGAGTTGTGTGAGACTGGTTTCCATGGTTCCGTAGGAAAGTAAAAGGAGTACCACTCAGGAAGGTCCATAAGGGGTATGTCCAGTTGTTTGCAAAAAGTGGGTAAGTCTTCCAGGGTTTGAAGAAGAGCTGTGCGACCCTTGGTGGATGCTAAGAGACAAAACGGAAATTTCCATCTATATTGGATGTCATGTGTGCGCAAGACTTCCAGCAGAGGGTGCAGGGTGTGTCTGTTTAGTAATGTAATTTGGGATAAGTCCTGAAACAGTTTCACCTCTGTGCCGTTGAACAGTATGCGGCCTCTATCTCTTGCGCTCTTGAGAATCTCCTCTTTGAGGGAAAGTTGACAATGCAACAAACAATGTCCCTGGGTGGTTCAGAATCTCGGGGAGGGGGCCTTAATGCACGGTGCATGCGTTCCATCTTTATGGGGGAGTCTGCCGGTCGGCCAAGCAAATCATTAAAGATGGAACATACTGTATGTTGCAGTGCGGCCTGGTCGACTCCCTCCGGGACCCTCCTCACCCTCACGTTATGCCTGCAGCCTCTGTTGTCTAAGTCCTCCACTTGCCTATGGAGCTCAAACATATGTGGCAGGTGCAGATCGTATGTTCTTTGTACTTGCCTAATTGCTGTAGCTTGTGCTTGAGCGTTTTCCTCTACATCCGAGATTTGGTGGTTCATCGAGTGAATGTCTGCCTTCAGGTCTGAGATTGCCAACATCATGGTATGTTTGATGTCCAGGGCGACCTTCTTAAGGTCTCTTTGGAGGTCAAGGAGGCTTGGGAGAGGGATGCCAGAGCCGTTGTCGTCCATGCGGGTCCGCGCTGCTCCTAATTGAGTCCGGGGATGAGGCCTGCGGGGTTTGTGAGGCCTGCAATGCCTCGAGTTGCATGGCTTGTCGGGTCCGGAAGATCTCCAGGATATTACCGCTGATCTGTGTAATGGGCTCCTTTTGTGTGCGGGGTGTCGAGGTGCTCCTATTAAACTTTCCCATCATGGGTATGTACCTCTAGGGACCCAAATTAGGCCTTTGTCATCCTCTTTGTGCGGGAGCTGTCTGTTCAAGCAGCCATCTCGATTCCCGTCCAGGCCACGCCCCTAAACTTCCTTTTTTAATGACTTGTGGTCCCTTGGACAGGAAGTCCAATCACGGGGTAGGTGAGTGGGCAATTCAAAAACAAAGCCAGGAGAAACAAAGGGTGAAAACAATATGCACTAATACAATGCTAAGAGGCGTATACACAAATGCTAGGAGCCTAGCTAACAAAATAGTGGATCTGGAGCTGCTATTACACGAGGAGGACTTAGACTTTGTGGGAATAACTGAAACTTGGCTTGACAGCTCACACGATTGGCTGGCCAATATACAGGGGTAATCCTTGTATCATAAGGACAGGGAAGGTAGAAGAAGGGGAGAGGTGTGTCTATAAGTCAAAAGTGATTGTAAGGGTGGTAGAGAGGAGCAGCATTATGTATAGGGCTAGGGGGAGGTGGAATTAGGGTGGGTAGAACTTAAAAGAGAGGAGATGAGTGGAAAATTAATAGTGGGGGTATGCTATTGGCCACCCAACATGAAGGAGGAGGAGGAGCTGGAATTACTATCTCAGTTATAAATGACTGGAAAACAGGATAATGTAATCATAATGGGGACTCCAATTATCCTGATATCGACTGGGCAGAGGGAACAACTCGCTCACTAAAGGCCTGTCATTTCATTAATGTTTTACAGGACAACTTTATGTCCCAAATGGTGGATTCCCCTACTTGAAAAAATGCCCTGTTAGACCTATTAAGAATGATCCAAGTCTGATCTCAGATGTTGAGATACGCGACAACTTGGGATCTAGCGATCATAGGATGATCGCGTTTACCATAAATCACAGGAAAAGGAGGGATATGGTAGTACAAAAACACTAAATTTAAAATGAGCCAATTTCCCTGAACTACGGTCATTGCTACATGACATTAATCAGGACCAAATTCTGGGGACATTGAACACAGCAGAGAAATGGGAATGCTTTAGGAGCATATTAAACCGTTATCAAACAGTGCAATCCAATAGGCAATAAATATAGAAGAGCCAAAATAAAACCTGGGTGGTGAAACTGTAATGTGAGACATCAAGGAGAAAAGTATGGCCTTTAAAAAGTATAAAGGGAATGGATCACCACCAGCATTACTGCACTACAAGGAATGCAATAAGAAATGTAAAATCACAAGGCGACTAAAAAAAGATTATGAGAGACACATAGCGGAAGAAAGTAAAAATATCCCAAAAAAGTTTTTTAGAAATATTAACAGTAAAAAGACAAAAACGGAGCACATTGCACATTTAAAAGATGAGGATGGGAGGATGGTTACATATGAGACAAAGAAGGCAATTGTACTAAATGCCTTTTTCTCCACAGTTTTTACGTAAGAAAAAGAAGGGTTTATGAACAGCGACTTTAATGTTAGTGACACAACACAAGACATATCCACGTGGCTAAGAGGCCGGAGTCAATGATAGACTTGGCAAACTCAACACAAATAAATCACCGGGACTGGATGGCTTACAGGTGAGTCCTCAGAGATCTCAGTCAAGTTATAGCCAGACCATTGTTCCTGATCTTTATGGCCAGCATAATGACAGGATTAGTACCAGATGATTGGAGAAAAGCCAACGTGATATCAATATTCAAAAAAGGGCAAAGACATGTTCCTGGGAAAAATAGGCCAGTCAGCCTAACATCAATAGTTGGTAAATTATTGGAGGGGATGATTAGGGACTATATCCAAAGTTTTACTGAAGAAAAGAATATCATTAGTGGTAATCAGCATGAGTTTAAGAGAGGACATTCCTGCCAGACCAATTTGCCTGTGGAGGGAGATTGGTGGGGAGGCCTGTGGATGTGGTGTATCTGGACTTTGAAAAAATCATTTGATACAGTCCCCCATAAACGCTTAATTTACAAGCTGAGGTCTGCAGGCTTGGACCATAGGGATTGTGCTTTGGTAAAAAACTGATTACAGGGACGGGTCCAAAGGGTAGTGATAAATAACATGTACTCAGACTGGAGTGGTGAGTGGGGTACCCCAAGGTTCTGTCTTTTGACCAATCCTTTTCAACATATTCATAAAAGATATAGAGGATGGGATACATAGTTCAGTCACAGTTTTTGCAGATGACACAAAGATAAGCAGAGTAATAAACTCACATCAGGACATAGAAATTTTGCAGAATGACCTGAATATAATCAGAGTGGGCAGACAAATGGCAAATGAGGTTTAATGAGGAGATGTAAAGTAATGCACTTGGAGGCGTGCACTCAGCATGGACGGCTTAGAGCAGAGCTCCGTGAAAGACTTTGGGAATTCAGCGACCAGAAGCATCTAACTGTGGCGATTTCAACACCAGCAGCTAGACAAGGTGACGGAAAAACGGAAAACATGCCACTAAAAGGAAAGAAAATAGACAACCGAAAAAGCTCACTGCTTTCTTCCTCCAGCCTGCACGAGGGAGCAGGAAAGATGGCGCCGGCGATCCAGCCCCCGATCCCTCACAGCATAATACTGCACACTACACAATTATAAAGCCATACGCTAAAACCATAGCGAATCGATTGATGGATATCTTGCCATCTCTCATACACAGGGATCAAGCAGGTTTTACAAAAGGGAGACAACCCTCAGACACCACAAGGAGGCTAATAAATGTTATACATTTTGCTGAAAGAACCTCTTTGCTTCTATCTTTAGACGCCGAGAAGGTGTTCGACAGGGTGAACTGGACATACATTCAAGCAGTCTTAAATAAATTTGGGTTCCAAGATAGAATATTAACAGCCATAACAGCACTATACTCAACCCCATCAGCCCCATTATATGTAGAAGAGATGCTTTCCCGCCCATTCTCAATCACAAATGGCACCAGGCAGGGATGCCCCCTCTCACTTTTAATCTTTAATCTAGTTATGGAACCCCTAGAAGAACGGATAAGAAGCGACCCATCTATATCTGGTATAAAAATAGGTTTATCCGCACAAAAAAATAAGCTTCTTCGTGGATGACGTCATCCTTATGGTCACAAACCCGACATCCTCCCTGTCCATTATACAAAATCACATCATATATCACATTGTATAGCATCACATTACCCCTACCCTTGGAAAGACACAGGGATTGACTATCTGGGCATTACACTCAAATAGGGGATACACACGGTCGGACTTTGTTCGGACATTCCGACAACAAAATCCTAGGATTTTTTCCGACGGATGTTGACTCAAACTTGTCTTGCATACACACAGTCACAACAAAGTTGTCAGAAAATCCGATCGTTCTAAACGCGGTGACGTAAAACATGTACGTCGGGACTATAAACGGGGCAGTGGCCAATAGCTTTAATCTCTTTATTTATTCTGAGCATGCGTGGCACTTTGTCCGTCGGATTTGTGTACACACGATCGGAATTTCCGACAATGGATTTTGTTGTTGGAAAATTTTATCTCCTGCTCTCAAACTTTATGTGTCAGAAAATCCGATGGAAAATGTCCGATGGAGCCCACACACGGTCGGAATTTCTGACAACACGCTCCGATCGGACATTGTCCATCGGAAAATCCGACCGTGTGTACGGGGCAAAAGAGTTCCAATTTTTTTTTTAGCAGCAACTTCATCCCATTTAAACAACAATTTGCCAAAGAACTGGAATCTCTAACCAAATTTGAGTTCTCTTGGGAAGGTCGCCTAGCAGCAATTAAAATCTTAGTCCTCCCAAAATTACTGTACCTCTTTAGAACTCTCCTTATCGACATCCTTAAATATTACCTTAAAACACTACAAACTAGCTTAACTAAATATATATGGCAAGGGAAAAAACTCAGGAGCGCCTACAAAATCTTAATCAAACACAGATCCATAGGGGGCTCCACAATGACAAATATACAAGACTACTATCATGCGTCAATACTAGCACAACTAACAGATTGGTTCAGGCCATTCCCAACCACACTCTGGGAAGACATAGAACGTGACACAGTCCTGTTCCGCAACTTTGGTTATGTAGCATTCGTCCCGGCTCTACTATCCCCTCACACTATCCATCTACTATTAGAGCATCAGCACGGGAATAGTGGAGAATCACAATACATGGACTGAAACTCCACCAAATAAAATTAAATCACCCAATCAATATCCTAAAATACCTAATCCCAGATGTCCACCTAACTCACTGGTCCAAGGATCCCAATGCAACCTTAGACATACTATTTGATAAAACCTCCTTGAAATCATTTGACAAATTAATCTCGAACCATAACATACCCCCCCTTAGACTACGACCAATATATTCAAATACATAACTGCATTAGACATAACCATCAGATCCCCGCTAACATCCTGACACAAATAAAAAAATACCTATTTCTGAATCCACACAGAACTAAAGGCATTTCACTCTTCTATGCCACTCTAGGGGAGAAAACAATATTCACAAAGATCCCCCCATGCTTAAATGGGAAAGAGATCTACAATGTCAATAAACATCAAACCAATGGAAGAAGGCACTGAACTCTATATACAAAGCCACTGCATGCACAGGGTTGTGGGAATTAACCCAAAAGCTAACTCAAAGATGATACCGGACCCCTTCGACTCTAGCTCACTACAAAGGGAATATTCCCCCATACTGCTGGAGAAATTGCGGCCAAATAGGAACACTCCAACACATAATGTGGGACTGTACCCTGATGCAAGGTTTTTGGAAGGAGGTTTTCACCATCATAAGCAATATCGTAGAGTGTAACATAGCCCCCTCCCCAGAATTAACAATTCTAAATCTGAATATCGACTGCATACCACATGCTGGAAGAAAAGTAGTAATACATGTCTTACTAGCAGCCAGACTCTCAATAAGAAGACTATGGAAAGGGAAATCGCCTCCAAAAACGCTTGATGTCATACATACGACCCAAACCCATTACACACACAAACTCCTACTAAAAAAGAATAGGACGACTTACGTGAAAGTACAGTGTGATCACCTTGGACAAAATGGTTTGAAAATTATACCAAACAACTTAGGAAGGTTTAGTTACCACCCATATTACTGGAGTTTAATTAACATAGGATTAGTAAACAATTTACTATATTGAATTGGAAATATAATAGGAGGAAACGAGTTTGGTAATTTGTTTGTAATCTGCTTTATACATGTAAACATATATTGTAATATCATATGTTAACTAACGTCATAACCGGATTTGACAACCGCTCATTAGAGCAACATTACTTCTGTATTTGTTTGAAAAATCAATAAAAAACTATTGAAATATAAAGTAATGCACTTGGGGTCAAAAAACATAAATAAAAATATTCACTAGGTGGAGTACAGCTGGGAGAATCAAGCCTGGAGAAGGATCTAGGGGTGCTAGTAAATGACGGGTTGTGCAACAGTATGCAGTGCCAAGATGCAGCTACCAAAGCAGGCAGAATATTAGCATCCATAAAAAAGGGGATATACTCCACGGACTAAACTATAATTCTGCCACTTTATAAAACTCTGGTTAGGCCTCATCTGGAGTTTTCCATCCAGTTCTGGTCACCAGTCCTCTGAAGGGATGTGCTTGAGCTGGAGAGAATCCAAAGAAGGGCAACAAAACTAATAAGGGAACTGGAGGAGCTCAACGAGGAACGGCTGTAAACACTAAAATGTATTCTCGTTGGAGAAAAGACGCTTGGGAGGGGACATGATAGCGATCTACAAATATCTCAATGGGAAACCCAGGCATAGGAAATAAACTATTCAGTCCCAGGGAGTGTATAAGGACACAGGGGCACACAATGAGACTGGAGGATAAGCAGTTTAACCCTAAACTGCATAGGGGATTCTTCACTGTTAGGGCAATAAGGATGTGGAACTCTCTTCCACAATGGGTGGTGGATGCAAGGAGTGTTGATATCTTTAAAAGACTCTTAGATATACATCTTAAAGGACACAACAGGGATATGGTAATTATTATAGATACTGATACAGATGCACCTACAAAGGTTGAACTGGATGGACTATTGTCTTTTTTTAGCCTTACTGTCAGAGAACCATCACAAATGCTCATTCCCATGCGCCAGCCAGACGTACGGTAAGAAGAGCGAGCCCCGGACTACTCACGCACGTTAACGCAACCATACGAACGAGTGCACGTCAGCGCGTGCACTTTCGCACGCCAACGAGTCACGGCGCGAGGCGCCCTATTTAAATGATCAGCATACTAGTGTCAGTGCTGGATTGTCTCAGATCGTTCCTGTATCCTTGCCGTTGCCTTGTTTGATTTACCTTTGATCTTGAACCTCTGCCTTCCTTGACTACCCTCTCCGATTATCCCTGCATCTCTGTCTGCCTTTGCTTCCTGTACCGAACCCGGCTTGAACTTCTGACTACGGCTCTGTCTTCCGATCCTGTACCTCACTGCCAGCCTGTTGCCAACCTCCGCCACTCCCCGACTACGAATCTGCCTGCCGATTGTGTACATCGCTGCCAGCACGTTGCCAACTCCTGCCTGTCCTTGACCCTGCAAGTACCCCTGCTGGACTTTTCCTGAACCTATCCAGTGATTGGCATTCCACCTCCATCACAAAGACTTTGGTGTTCCTGATCCTGCCAGCAGGCACCTGCACCCTTCCGCCGCCCTAGCAGCCCTGTCTCAACCTCCAGGGGTGCTAGGACCGGGACCGTGCAAGAGGCCACCCTCGTCATTTTGGACTCCGCTGTAAGGTACGTGACAGTACAATCCAGCCACATGGAGTCCGAAAGGGGGGCCTCAGCTATGGATGCTCTGTGTCAACAGATTGCAAACCTTACTCAAGCAGTCCAGGGACTGCAAGATGGCTACCAGCGACTCGAACAACGAGTGGAGTCTCTCTCTCCAAGCACCTCAGCACATTGGACAGCCACTGCACCTACATCCTCAGTTTCAGCTTCTACACCCACAGTAGTGGTGCCACCCCCAGAGTTCCTGCTCCAGAGAGATTTATGGGAGATTGCAGCAAATTCCGTGCTTTCAGGAATGCCTGCCATTTGTATTTTCTGCTACAGCTCTGCACCTACTCTTTGGAAAGTACCAAGGTGGGGTTCATCATTTCATTACTGCAGGGAGAACCCCAGACCTGGGCTCATCACCTATTGAAGCAAGCCAGTCCCTTGCTGGGTACTATGGACTCTTTTTTGGATGAGATGGCTTAACTTAATGATGATCCTCAATGTACCACCACAGCCGAGGCCAGCCCCCCACACCCTCCAGCAGGGTCTTAGGCTTGTGGAGAACTATGTTACAGACTTTAAACGGTAGAGTTCCGACACGCAATGGAACGACGCCTCTCTCCGTTTTCAGTTCTGCTTAGGACTTTTGGAGATGCTTAAAGATGAATTTGCTCGTGTGGGGATCCCTGATTCCCTCGAAGAACTGATCCAACTGTCCATTTAGATCAATCACCGGCTGAGGGAGCGAAGATCTGAAAGGACCAGCCAGTACCGGCCCATGTGGATGCTACCCAGGGTACCTAGCCACCTACCTACCTCTGCACCCCCACTATCTGCTTCTACCACTGAAGCTCCAGAACCAATGCAGTTAGGCCTGCTTCGTGCACCCTTAACACCAGAAGAAAAGCAGCGCTGTCGTATGAATAATCTCTGCCTCTACTGCAGAGGAGCTGGTCATTATGCCAACATGTGTCCCAACAAAACCCGTAAGTGTGACTCTCCTCCTCTTGATCATTATGCATTGACTCTAGCAAGAACGACTCACATTGCTGTTCCTGTCTCCCTACAGCTTCCAGAAGGGGTGCTTCAGGTCCAGGCCATAATTGATTCAGGTGCCTGCAGCTGCTTCATCGACCGTGCCTTCGTCCTGCAACACAACATTCCTCTGCGATCTAAGCAACATAAGCTGTCCATACGATTAGCTGATGGGTCCAACATCAAATCTGGGCCCATCGTCCAAGAAACCCAACCCTTGCCCACTGACATTCCACCTAACCACCAAGAACTGTTGTGCCTGGACGTTATATCCTCACCACTTTTTCCGATCATTCGAGGAATGCCATGGTTGCAAGCACACAACCCACAGATAGACTGGACAACCGGCAAGGTAGTTTTTCAGTCCTCCTACTGACTCCACAACTGTCTCCAGATCCTCCACCATACAGCTCCAGTTGTTGGTTGTCTGAAATCCCAAGACCTTGTTCAATCCGTGTACCATGATTTCCTGGATGTTTTTGATAAGCAAAAGGCAGACACTCTTCCTCCCCACCGGGCCTACGATTGCCCGATTTGAACTTTTACCAGGGGCAGAAATCCCATTTGGGAGGATCTTTACCCTTTCAGAGCCTGAACTCGTGATCTTAAAAGATTATGTCAATGAGAATCTTAAGAAGGTGTTCATCCGACACTCTACTTCACCAGCCGGGGCAGGAATATTTTTTGTTGAAAAAAAGGACCACTCACTCCGTCCATGTGTGGATTACAGAGAATTAAACCGGATTACCGTTAAAAAACGCTATCCCCTGCCTCTGATTCCAGAACTGCACCAGAGATTCCGCTCTGCAAGGATATTTACCAAGTTGGATTTATGAGGTGCTTACAATTTGATCAGAATCAGGAAGGGAGATGAGTGGAAAACAGCCTTCTGGACTCGTTTTGGCCACTTTGAATACCTCGTTATGTCCTTGGGGTTATGCAATGCTCTGGCAACCTTCCAGCATTTTGTAAATAATATCTTCAGAGACTTCCTAGACCTATTCATGATCGTTTACCTAGACAACATTCTAATTTTTTCGGTCTCTCTAGAATTACATCCTGTCCATGTGAAACAAGTCCTTCTGAGGTGAAGACAAAATGGACTCTATGCCAAGGCCGAAAAATGTGAATTCGAACAGCAGACCATTCACTTCCTTGGACTGGTAATCTCTACAGGAGGTATGGCAATGGATCCCCAAAAAGTCGCAGCTATAACGTCCTGGCCATCTCCCATTGATAAGAAAGGGGTACAACGGTTCATCGGTTTCTCCAATTTTTACAGGAAATTTATCAAAAACTTCTCAGGTATCATCATGCCCATCACTCAGCTCACCAAGAAACAGAACCGTTTTCAATGGACGGAGGCAGCCCAAGCTGCTTTTGACAAGTTAAAGGGACTATTTACCTCGGCCCCGTTACTGAAGCACCCTGACCCCGCTCTTCCATACATCCTGGAAGTGGATGCCTCAGAGAGCGCTGTAGGGGCCATCTTGTCCCAGCGCCAAAGACCCAAGGCTCTAATGCACCCTGTGGCCTTCTTCTCAAAGAAGTTAGGGCCTTCAGAAAGGAACTATGATGTGGGGGACCGAGAACTGTTGGCAATTAAATCGGCTCTGGAGGAGTGGCGGTACCTCTTGGAGGGAGCAACACACCCAATACTGATCTTGACGGATCTCAAAAATCTAGAATATCTCAGGACCGCCAAACGCCTCAGACCCAGACAAGCAAGATGGGCTCTTTTTTTTCACGCTTCAGTTTCCACATAACCTACCGGCCCGGCTCAAGAATGTGAAACCTTATTGCGTATGTTCACGGAAGTTGAAGTTCCACCCCAAACAGATACCATCTTATAGTTTGGAAATTTTCTGCTTATACAAACCGACTTAATGTCACAGATCCGTCAAGCATCCAGGGGAATCTCTCTGCCCCCAGATACGGACCTTCAGGAAAATGATGGGCTCTATTGGCAGGGTAATAAAGTTTTCATACCACAGAATCTATGTGCTACCATCCTACAAGTGTGTCATGGCTACCCGTTGGCTGGCCATTTTGGGGGATACAAGACCATGGATTTGATCCGGAGACATTTTTTGTGGGCTAGCTTAGCAAAGGATTGCAGGAAATATGTTGGTTCTTGCCCAATCTGTCTCAGAAACAAGAACTGCAAAAGCAAAGCATGGGGGTTATTAAGACCACTACCCATTCCTGAAAGACCCTGGAATAAAATCGCGATGGATTTTATTGTAGAGCTCCCTCCATCGGAAGGGTTTTCATCTATCTTTGTAGTGGTAGATCGCCTCTGCAGGATGTCACATTTTATCCCTATGAAAGGGACCCCATCAGCAACTGAAACTGCTAAAATTTTCATTAAAGAGGTTGTTAGACTACACGGAATCCCTAGTTACGTTGTCTCAGATCGAGGACTACAGTTTACTTCAAGATTTTGGAAAGCACCGTGCAAGTCGCTGGGCATCAAACTCAATTTCTCTTCGGCTTACCACCCCCAGTCCAACGGACAGACTGAGCGTACCAACCAAACGCTAGAGCAATACCTGCGCTGCTTCACCTCCTTTACCCAAGAAGATTGGGCCTCACTACTGGTAGTAAAGGATATTTGTATGTTATTCCTGCGCTACCTTGGAAACAATAGTGCACGTGGACAGCTGCAAACACCGAATGGGATCAAACAAGGCCCATAGATAGTGCAAAACATTAATCATAGGTGCTGCGCTGATCCAAAACAGTGTAGCTGTATGATAGTGTGTAATAATACGGGGTATATGGGTAATGTGCTTGTATGCACAGTATCCTGTGATGAATTCAACGGTGTATAGAAGTAAATACCTATCCTGTAACCAATTCAACCTATATATATAAGGACTAGAACGGCACAGTGTGTGTAGGGAGCCAGTGTAGATAATCCTCATACACACCTAGTGCTAATGTAGCATGTGCAAATAAACCTTAAAGTGCTGTTGTGTCACTGTGCAACCCGTATAGATAAAAATGTGTATAAAAGCCAATAATATCCTAGCAAGGAGTAAAATAAATATCACAAAAATGGCATGTGCAAAAATAAATATATGAACAAGAAAGTGCAAACTATGCAGAATAAATCTATATATATATATATGGACAAAAAAGTGCAAACTATGCAAAATAAATATTGTGCACAAAACACATCGGTGCAAAACAGGTGTGTGGCATCTATCTATGAAATCCAAATCAAAATGCCACTAAGGAATGTATTATTGCGTAAAGCCCAAACCAAGTCTTTGAAAATACATCAAACATATGTGCCAGTGAAAACTCAAAGGAAATGTTCAGTGATCTTTTAACAATCCAAATGTGCAACAGGTAACCAGTGGGGTGCCGAAAGAGAGAGGGTGTATATCCTCTTCATGCTCAAACACACACAGATGGGTAATGGCCCCTTACCTTGCGGCAATGGGACAACCGAATAGAAAGTAAATGGAGGAGATGGTCTCTCTTTGGGGTCCCTGGACCGGAGCCGCTGGTCCCTGTACTATAATCCCTCAGTATCAATGGTAGCAGAGCCAACATAAGGAAGAACAGAAGGATGCCAGATAGTGTAGTATTTTGAACAAAGCTGTGTTTTTATTAAAGTTAAAAGCATGTACTCACATGAAGTAGATGCACATCACATGTATATCCTACGAGCGGCGAGCTCGTCAATTCAGATCTGTGTCAGTGCCTATCCCGTCCCTACGCATGACGTCACCCAATCACGTGACTGAGGCTGCACATAAGGAGGGGGCAATGTCAGAGAACCATCACAAATGCTCAATCCCGTGCGCCAGCCAGATGTACGGTAATAACGAGCGAGCCCCTGACTAGTCACGCACGTTAATGCAATCATACAAACGAGTGCACGTCAGCGCGTGCACGTTCGCACACCAACGAGTCACGGCGCAAGGCGCCCTATTTAAATGATTAGCATACTAGCATCAGTGCTGGATTGTCTCAGCTCGTTCCTGTATCCTTGCCGTTGCCTTGTTTGATTTACCTTTGATCTTGAGCCTCTGCCTTCCTCGACTACTGTAATGGAAATTTGTAAGTTCTGTATATAATTGTATTGTATTTTGTATGTATCGCACACTGCCCTCACTGTGCACAGGGCACTAATAATGTTTTCAGTACATGTTTACATTCTTTTGAGTCCTGATTAGAATTAGCCTGCCTATGTAACGCCCCTTGTTACCATAAACGTACAATTGTAATATTAATGTGATACCTACGTAATCATGTGCATAAAAACCTTCAATTGCATCATAATAAGGCAGAACAGTTATTTGGAAAGATGCTGAGTGTATCTTTTGTGTCTGTTCCCTACTGCAGTAGTTATTATTAATTTGGAACCACTAATCAATATGAGGATAAGAGTTGCCTATCATTAATTTAACCGAGTCAGCATGGCGAGCTTTGACTTAGGAGGGGATTCCAGGTGACCCCGAGTATCCGAAACGAGGAGCTTGAGACGATCCGGAAATTTCTGATAATCAGCCGGCTGAGGTAAGCCTTTTGCTTACATTTGAGTTATCAGACTTCCTTGATCGGTAAGGCATTTTCGGGACAAAGGGTACCTATTTTACTCCCCTTAATCGAACTGTATTGATTGGTGGTTATATGTTATGTTGTCCCTGTCTATTGTCCATTGGAGTGTTATAGATAAAAAAGGGAAGAATAGTGCTGTTCACAGGTATATGTAGTAAATCTGCTTGATAAAGTAGTTTAGAGGCAAGAGGGTATAGGCACACGTAGAGAAGAGAGAAGACTGGCCAGTCATTATGGGCATTGAATTAAGTAAGGGAATGAAGGGTAAGAGACCCTCAAAAATGCCCAGCGCAAGAGGAGCGCTGTATATGAACCGAAGGTGCGGTTCCGCCTATACTGAGCCCCTAGATTAATGGTTAGAGTGGACATGGATCCACAATGGGTAACTGGGTTACCAAAGGCCACAGGGACTAAGAATCATGCAGAGTAAACAGCTAGAGAAACAGCTATCTATGTGAGCAGGATGGATGAAGGGTGACATTAACACTAGACAGAAAGGGACATTTTCATGTTAAGTTGTGGGATGAATTTGGGGTCAAGCACTACAACTAGTAAAATCAGAAACAGAGAAATGAGAATTAAAACAGAATACTTTATATGTTGTCAGAGAGGGAAGATGGGATGAGCACTCTGGCTGCCTGTCTGATCATAGAATCATAGAAGCTAGTTATAAAGGATTTCTGAACAAAATAAGGAATGCAGAATTTAAGGCAGGGAAATATTAAAGAGTTAAAAGAAAGTGAGAGCATGATATGCATGTGTTGTGTACAAATGGGAAAAAGTAAGCGATTTTAGAGAGATATTGGTGTATGTGTGTGCGAATGCTGGGACCTTTAGTTCTATTGCTTGTGTGTGTCATGTATGCAGATGTGACCCCCTCCTTTGTGCTCTCATGAACGAATGTGGCTGAGATGAGAGGTCAGTGATGGTGTTTCCACCCGGTTGGAAGGACACCATGCCAATTCCAGTTTTTTTAGACAAAACATTTATAACAAAATGTGCTGGGTTAGGGAATCTAATGGTAAACAATGTGATCACAATTATTTTGAATCTGTTTTCCAGACATGGTAAAATGAAGGTTACATTTAACTGTGTATTGCACACATTGAATATCCTTTGATAGTAGAAACACTGCATTTAAAAAAGGGAAATTAAGTAAAATTAAGTAATAATGAGTATTCATTTCTAATATGAGTTTAACAATTTTATTAATAATATAGATATATTGAAACTGGTTTAGACAACCTTTGGTTGGAAATGAAATTCAGGTTAATGGGGAAATTTGTAAAAATTGGATTCGTTTAGATTAAGATAACAATTTTGTAATTTTACATTTATACAATAAGCCCTTTTTGAGAGAAAAAAAGATTAAGATGAGGTTGTTTTTTTGAATAAAGCTGCCATAATATTTAACAAAGCCAAGATAGATGGGATACATAAGAAGTTTTTCTACAAAAATGAAATTTTAAGGTTTTTGATAATAACTTGATGTGCGGTCCATGATGTGAGAGTAATAATAAGTGGAATTTGGATGTGACAGACCCATCACATCAAGTCCACACACTCTGTTAGGATAGATGCCACCTGCAGCCAGTTGTTTTATAGTTTGATGCTTTCTGGTCCATCATACAGATTCTTGGTCCTTTTGTTTTATTTATTTTTATTTGTGAAATGATGTGCCCCTTTTTCTTGTAAGTACAGTGGTATAAGCAGAAGAATATTTGGGATTTATGGGCATCTCTGCATGACCGCAGGGTATTGTTATCATTTATTATAATATTGCCAGGAAGAAGTTGTCTTTTGAAACATGAAACTGGAGTTCTTACACAAGCAGCATGATAGAAAACAAGCCATTGTAATATATTTATGTAGCTGGACCCAGTAATGAAGGGTTCACCCTGATATATCAGAGCTGTAGCTTTTATGCAAAGGTGCTATTAGGCAAATTTAGATATTTGTTTTGGTCAAACATTTAATTTTTAATGGTCCGACATTCTGCACAGCAAATATACAGCTAACTAAATGTTTGCCTAATGAAAGGTTTAAAATATGAGTTTGTTTATGTACAAATCTAACAATGAAAAATGCGTACATTTGAATCCAGCCACCTTATTGCCTCTATTGGAGGAGGCTGGAGACAAAGGAAGACACATGTGTTACATTGATGGTGTAGGAATCAGCTGCTGTGAGCCCAGTGCGGGACACACTCCCTGAAGACCCAGATATTAAATTTTTTGTAGATTTGAGTATGCAGTTTATCACCCAGAAGGGTACTCTGTATTCAAAGTCATTGGATCCTTTTTCCCCAGCTCCAGAAGCAGAGCTCCATGTTTTAGCAAAGCCTGTGAGCTATAAAAAGAGTGTATATTTATATAGATAGTCGAGATATAGAGAGCTTTTGGTTCCATTTAAAGGGACAGAAGTTGTTTTTACTTCGGCAGGTAAACCAACCAAGCATGCCAAGTTAATTTAATCAGCTGTTTTCAGCCTTCCAGGTTCTTGCTGAGGTAGCCATATTAACTTTAAAACTCACACATGGAAGCAGACCAGGTGACTAAGGATGCTGCATTTACAGCCCCGGACACTTGATGGGTCTGTGCAACTCACAGATTCCACCCTAGTTCTGGCCCAGTATAGCTGGGATTAATAATTCAACTTTAAGGACCCCAGAACGAGAAGAACAAGTGGTCCACAGGGGGCAACTTCTTATGAAACAGGACTTTGGAAAAGGTGATTATTTATGTCTGCCAGCCACTCTTTTCCCTCCAGCTTGACACATGAACCGAGTCATCAGTCACAAGAAGTTATGGCTGCCTTAGTAAATGAGCATGGGATAGAGCCAGGGTTCTCCACAGTTGTTTTTATAACATACCACTTCTTGTTTTACCTGTTACCAAAGGTGTTACCAAAAGCTGAACATCCCTTCCAGAGATTACAAAAAGATATATCCAGATGCCCAAGTCAAGATCTTACAAGTATGCATTTTGTCTGTATGGACATGTTTTTTTGATGTCCAGTGGCAAATGCTACTGCAAAGGCCACAGTAAAAAGTGTTATCAGAAGTAGTTTGTAAGTACAGAGTGCCAGAAAGTAGAGAGAGTAACAGAGGAAATCATTTTTTATAGGAGAGTCCTTACTAGAAGTTTTTAGGTTTTATTTTTACACCCCCTACTGTCTACAATGTAGCGGACAAAGTAGAGTAAGAAACTAGAAAACTTTTGCCTGAATGTTTTCTTATATTTTATGAAGCCCCTAAGGGGGATGTTGGACTCTCTCCCTATGGGATTTGGTTTGGGAGTGTGTTACTCACTTGCTTATATTTTGTCTCAGCAGCTGAAGTCCTCCATTCGAATCTCACAGAGAATGTTGCTGATCTTTTAAGGTTTTTGACAAACTCATTTATGTGTTTTCTCCCCAATTCCAGATCCTAAAAGTTTGGAAGGATCTAAAACTAAAGCCAGGTGACTTGTGGAATTTTAAAGAGACATTTATATATAAAGAAATGTTTGGAGACTCAATACAGCATCTATTTCATGTACAGTTTTTGCAAAACTTGAAGGAAAAGTCACCTGGATCCACACCAGACACTGCAAAAATGACTAAATTAAAGAAATCTCTGTGTTTGATTTGTTTCCCTCTTGTGATCACAGTCTAGGGTACTTTTTGATTCAATTACTTTAATTGTAAGGGATATATATATATATATATATATATATATATATATATATATATATATATATATATATATATATTTGAAAAGTAGTTCAGCCATGTGTGAAGTCATATTTGTCTTTTGTACATCTTCCATTTTATGTAGAATTGTCTGTGTTTACATATGCTGATAAGTCAGCATGCCAACAATTCAGCTAGAAGGCCATTCTGGCCACAGGATTGTACAGCCAGTACTCTGTAAATATGTCTTATCAATCATTTGTTTTTCACAATGAAAAGTCATTTGGTAATGAAAAAGTTGCTCAGCTATTATTTTCTCCACAATGGAGTTTTTGCCTCTTTGGCCAGGACTACCTCCACCTAAGCGTGTGGAGGTTCCAGGTTAAAGGTGATAGCAGGTATGGTTAGTGATCAAAATATTGATCAAAAGAGGGGGGACTGTAATGGAAATTTGTAAGTTCTGTATATAATTGTATTGTATTTTGTATGTATCGCACACTGCCCTCACTGTGCACAGGGCACTAATAATGTTTTCAGTACATGTTTACATTCTTTTGAGTCCTGATTAGAATTAGCCTGCCTATGTAACGCCCCTTGTTACCATAAATGTACAATTGTAATATTAATGTGATACCTACGTAATCATGTGCATAAAAACCTTCAATTGCATCATAATAAGGCAGAACAGTTATTTGGAAAGATGCTGAGCATATCTTTTGTGTCTGTTCCCTACTGCAGTAGTTATTATTAATTTGGAACCACTAATCAATATGAGGATAGGAGTTGCCTATCATCAATTTAACCGAGTCAACTACCCTCTCGGATTAACCCTGCATCTCTGTCTGCCTCTGCTTCCTGTACCGAACCCGGTTTGAACTTCTGACTACGGCTCTGTCTTCTGATCCTGTACCTCACTGCCAGCTTGTTGCCAACCTCTGCCAGTCCCTGACTATGAATCTGCCTGCCGATTGTGTACCTCGCTGCCAGCACGTTGCCAACTCCTGCCTGTCCTTGACCCTACAAGTACCCCTGATGGACTTTTCCTGAACCTATCCAGTGATTGGCATTCCACCTCCTTTACAAAGACTTCGGTGTTCCTGATCCTGCCAGCAGGCACCTGCACTCTTTCGCCGCCCTAGCAGCCCTGTCTCAACCTCCAGGGGTGCTAGGACCGGGACCATGCAAGAGGCCACCCTCGTCATTTTGGACTCCGCTGTAAGGTACGTGACACTTACCTACTATGTAACTATGAAGTTGGGGGGAAATCTCCCCAATGTATATATAGCCAATTAAAGAAACACAGAGGATCTGACATTTCCCTGTTTTATCTATAACAAAAGACAAAAGTTTTAGTCGGAATGTGACTGGTGGCAATGTGGTACCCAGATCTGAAGGGTGTTGTACTGGTGTCCACCAGAAGGTGTCTCCTAATAACCAGCAGATCCAAGCATTTTTTTCTCCACCTGATGCTGGATGCTAGGACAAAACACAGAGGCACTGTGAAATATTAGAAGATGGGTTAAATACTGTTCTAGTATTCTACAGCTCCTCAGTGTTTTGCCTCTCTGCCCCACATGCTCTGCTTCTTGAAACCTATGACCCTGATCCTGATTCTGTTCCTGCTCCCACCTGCTTGTACCTGCTCCTGTGTACTTTTTTCTATTCTGGCTCATTCCTTGTTCATCAGCCTGATCCTGTTCTTTCATATTTATCCTGCCATCTGCACATAGCCTAGTTAGTTTAGGTAGCTTTGCTTACTTCTATTCACTTCAGATGACACCAAGTTAGACAGGATGTCTACAACTTACAAGCTAACCTCAATGCAATGTTTAATTGAGCGACTAAGTGGCAAATTAGTTTTAATGTTGATAAATGTAAAGCTATGCACTTGGGGGCTAAGAATATGTATGCATCATACTACTAGGGGGGGTACAACTGGGGAGATCCATAGTGAAGAAGGATCTGGGGGTTTTGGTAGATCATAAGCTTAATAAGAGCATGCAATGCCAAGCTGCGGTTTCCAAAGCGAGCAAAATTATTTCTTGTATTAAGAGAGAAAAAGGAGATGCAGCTCACAAACGCTCCTTGATCCGAAGCTACACCGCCCAGGTGCTGGCTTTGCATGAATTGCAGTGGAGTGAAGAAAATCCTGGATAGCCGCACTCTGGAGAAGTAACATCTTTATTGAAGTAAAGATTCAAAATACAGTCAAATGCAAAGGAAGTTACAGGGTTGTGGATGCGCTACAACTGGGGGGATCCATAGTGAAGAAGGATCTGGGGGTTTTGGTAGATCATAAGCTTAATAATAAAGCGAGCAAAATTATTTCTTGTATTAAGAGAGGTATGGACTTCAGAGAGAGAGATATCATTTTTCCCCTGTACAAATAATTAGTAAGACCTCATCTGGAATATGCAGTTCAGTTTTGGGCACCAGTTCTCAAAAAGGATATCGGGGAACTAGAGAAAGTGTAGAGAAGGGCAATCAAACTGATAAGAGGCATGGAGGAGCTCAGCTATGAGGAAAGATTAGAGGAACTGAATCTATTCCCTCTTGAGAAAAAGGAGATTAAGGGGGATATGATCAACATGTACAAATACGTAAGTGGTCCATATAACAAACTTTCGTAAGTTATTCACTTTAAGGCAGGGGTGTCCAAATTTTCTCAAAGAGGACCATATTTTATGAAGTGAACATGCGTGAGCGACGACCATTTTGCCTGACAATCTTTGAACCATTAAAATTTGGTCAAAGTGTGTTAGTCTGAGCACTAATACACTGCCCAACAAGAATTATCTTGCCTTTGTGGCTGTGTGTGGTAAAGAGATGAGCTTGGGCGTGTTATCTGGATATATATATCTTTTGTGGCCCCCAACGAATCCGCTCAGGACTAAGAATGAGCTTGGGCGTGTTATTTGGATATACTGTATTTATCGGAGTATAACACGCACTTTCACTTTAACAGGGAAGTTTGCGGAAAAAAAAATAATTTTAAATAAACAACTGTGAAGCGACGGGGCATGGTCTGGTGCCACTCCAAGATGGATGTGTAGTTCTGAAGCTCCCATCCACAAGGTCCGGCTTCTTCAGATTTTCAGCTCTCGTGACCCCACTACTATGGTGAGAACATCCCGCAGCACCTCAGCTACCAGGTCCTGATCCCCACGGAGCCAAGAAACACAGTGTGACAGGCACATTCCTGAGATCTTTCGATCCCGGCCTAGAGGTAGGATGCCGGCCTCACACCCAGCCTCCTCAAGCACGGCATATTCCCCGAGCGACAGCCCCCACCACTCCGGCGCCCAGAACCCATCAGGTATGGGGACAGAACAGAGGCATCCCCATGCCGTTAACCTGGATGATCTGCACAGTGTGGCTGCGGATATTAAGAATACTCTTATGGCAGCCATTTCTGACCTACATGCCATTTCACTCAGAGTAGAGGAGGTTGAAGTGACGCAGACACGCCAGGAATCATCTCTTTGCCATGTACAACAGATTACTGAGTCACACGCAGTGCACCTGAGAGATATAAATCGACATATGGAAGACCTTGATAATCGCAACCTCCGATAAGGGGGATCCCAGAATCAATCGATCCCAATCAACTTTCTCATACGGTCACATCCATCCTTAATGAACTACTTGAGAGACCCCAGGACGCCCCAGTCACTTTTGAACGCATTCACAGAGCACTACGCCTGAGGGGAAGAGACACAGACCCTCCCAGGGACACGGTCTGTTGCCTCATAGATTTCTCTCTTAAGGAAGAAATTCTGTGAGCATCCAGAAATCGTAACCAACTAACTTTCCAAGGCTCAAGCATCAAGATATACCAAGATCTTTCAAATATTACTCTGCAAAGGAGGCGCGAACTAAGACCACTGCTGGACATACTAAGAGCCAGATCTATTGTTTATCGATTGAAGTTTCCTTTCAGCCTCTCAGCAACACACCTGGGCCTCACAGCTCTTCTCAGGGTCCCAGAAGACATGGAACACTTTTGTTCCACTCTGGACATTCCAGTAGTCGCGCTGCCTGATTGGTATAGCGATTTTTGCTTACCCCAAATGCAAAGAGCCACATCGATGGATGGCATCGCCGAGGCCGGCAACTTTAATCTTGGTCGCCGCAGTCCTCACCCAGCACCCCCTCACTCTCCACTGCGAGATCCAGGAATGCCATGGAATGGAAGCCCCACGGCCTCCCCTGCACATCGCAGAGCCCGTATCACCTAAAAGGGCAATTATGCCTGCTTTGTTTTTCAGAGACACCTGACAAAGGATGGCATACACCAAGGTCTACACTCCCTCCCTCTTTAAACCATAGGTGCCTGTGAGAGACTAGCCGAACTGATACCAGCCACTCTAATGCAACATCAAAACCCCTGATGACATTTATATTCCGTCTACAGGAGATATAATCATCTGGCGCTTTATCATCATCCCCACAAATCAGCCAGATTGAGACATTGACATTGCATTATGGGGTGATTCACCCCACAATGGGAGAGAACACAATCCCCAACTTTTGTTCTACCCCCTTTTCCCCACTCCCTCTATAGCACGAGAAAGCGACATCGGACTTCAATCAACCACACCGCTCGATTCACGTGGCTCGAGATCGAAACTTGTCCTCCTGCCGAACTATCAGGAAGTGGAGTTTGCCAGCATCCAACAGCTTTTATGCCTTCCCAGGATCCCAGACCGCAACAACAACACGCCAAGAGACCTTCTTCGGATTCTCCTCAAAGGACATTTGTAGTACTTCAATACCCTTCTACAATTTCCCCCCTCCTCTTCCTCCCTTTCCTTTCTTTTTCTTGCTTTTTCCTCTATTTCTCCTCTTCCTCCTTGGCCACCTTCTAATGATCTCTACTCTGTAACATCAACCATTATCAGACACCCTCCTTATCCACACCTCTTCTGTCTTTCCTAGTGTCTCTCTCAAATAATGTATTCAAGAGCCATCATAATATGTTCATTTTACATGCATTTATCATCCCTCTTTCACCTTTTATAGATATTTCTATCAATTAATCGCTAGAACCATGGTCTGTGAGGGGCTATCTGGGAGCCGAGAGAGACATGCTCAGGTAAGAAGGTCGCACCAACGCAACCCACCCTTACACACATAATGCCCAGAGGACCAAATTTTATCCCCCTGTCCAGAGCATAACGTACATCCCTATTCCCTGTTGCCTTATGAGTTTATGTGAAATCTCCATTAATAACTGTAAAATATTGTAATAATGAATATATTTAATTTAGCTGGCATCTATGAAAACTGGGCTAAAAAGGGTTTCATTTAAGCTTTTGCTAAGAGCAGAGAATGTGGGCCAAGGCTTGTATATCTAAACAATGGAAAGCCAATTCCATTGTTTTACTCCTACTCCTTTAAAAGGGTCTCATGCTGGGATATGCATTGGACCTAACTTCCTGGGGAAATGCAATTAACTCACTTGGCCAACATAGTCACAAGGATTGGCATGAAAGCTAGGCCAACCAATGAGACATCAGCCTGGTTTGATATACTCAGAGCAAAGGGGAGGTATCGTGCTCTGATAGACCAGCAAGCTGAAAGGAACTTTGGTAAGGATGAGTAATTATGGGAAAGGAATGCCCTTTTACTTGTAACTAAATATGTGTGTAGATTACTGTATTGAGGAAAACACACTGTATTCCTTCATGTAAACCTAATATTTTTATTATTTCAACCTATATTTTCAATATTTCAACCTAATATTTTCTTCCTTGGTGTAATACGATAGATAGATGATTGTGTATTAGCTAGACTTTCAACTGCTTCCTAATAAATGTTATTATATTTGAAGCTTTCTCTCTTGGTTGAAAAGAACTCTTATTGAACCCACATCATATCTACGAGATATGAAAAATCCTAAATATAGATTTTTCAGGGTAACAGATGGCGACCACTGGAGTAGATTACAAGACTGAAAGTATTTAATATAATACCGAGATTTGTGTAAGGCAGATTAAGGTTATTGGGGGGAATTTAAACTAAGTCAGTTTGTCCTGGAAGTTGGAGGTCACAACAATTTTATCTAGGGAAAAGTATAGGTAAATGTTTGTTTTATTAGTGGGTATTAGATTAACTCTAAAAAGGAGGGCGGATACACCACATATTTTGTTTTGCTTAATATCCCGTAATTATACTTGAAAAAAAGTACTTTGGATGTACCATTATAATCTGGATAAATGTAATAGGGAGGAAGTACAGAGCGGGAAAATGTTTTTTTGTTTTGTTTTTGTTTCTTTTGGGCTCACCAAGCTTCATTGCTCTCTATCTTACCAGGGTTTGAGTGTGCTGTATGGTGAGTACATGTGTTTCATTGGAAAGACACCGATTGAGGGTGGTCTTAGTTTTGTTGAAAAGGTTCAACAGATTTTTGTTTTTAATGTAAATGGTGTGTCCACTAAAGGCATAGTATTGTGTGTAGGACATTGGAAATGAGCTACAAGAGAGTAGTTTGGTTTATTTGTTTGTTTGTTTTTAGCTGTGGGAATTTACAAGCAGTAATATTTTCATTGGTGTGAGTTAAAGTACAAAACGGTGGACGTCTTGTTACTGAAGCTAATATTTGATAAAGATTATTACTATAGGGTATAAGGTGCCTCTAGCATACTGTATTATACCTTGAAATTTTTTTTTAAGGATAAACCCTATCCAAAAATTTGATAATCTGAGTTTGTGGTAGATTTTTTTTTTTAACTGAATTTGGTTTAACATTGGTGTAAACACGGCTGTGTTTACCTTTCTATTGTAAACCTAGAGGGCTACCCACCCTATTTGATCCTGGTGGCTTTACTATTGTTCCTTTTATCCCCCGGGTCTATTGTTTTGTGGGTGTAGGCTCAGACAAGGTAAACTTCAGTCTATTGTGTGTAGGCTACAGGCTAGTGAGTGTGTCTCCACTAAGCTGAAAGATTGTGTTATTGAGAGCTGAAAATATCTTTTATTTTCTACACTTTACTGTATTTTCAGAATTTTATTCCATTTGAGTTTCTGTTTATTGTTTTTTCCCTCCTTCTATAGTGACTGTATAGTACAGGGGAACATTTAACTTAATCTTGTGCATATTATTTGTTGATAATGGCAGCCATGTCCTCTCTAGAAAAGTTTGAAGCAACTTATACTCTTAAATATAAGAGCAATAAATTTGCATGTGATGCTAGATTACAAAGTTCGCATTGGGACTATGTCCAAGAGTTAATTGAAGAACAATTTAAAACAACCAAAAAGGATAAAAAGCTCAAAGGTTTAGCTGTAGCAGGCATGTATTCGGCTTGCATGGCTATGAATGCTAAAATACAGCAATTAGAAGATATAGTCTATAATAAAAATATTACAATTTCTGAGAGGGAAAAGGAGAATACAGCTTTACATAACCAAGTACAAACCTTAACTACCCTTAATCAAATGGGTAATGCCTCACAGGAGGAAAATGTTAAAAAGTACAAATTGGCTCAAAAAGAAGTGGTACAATATAAAAACATGCTAACCAAAGTGGAGACTGAACTGGACCACATAATTAGTGCATATAAAGTGATCCAAAATCAGTTACATGAAACTAAGAAAGGAAAATGTATAGATCACACACAGTGCACACAAACAGAGTCACAGTTGCTACAAACAAATTCAATTCTTAAAGGACAGGTGGCTGGGGCGAGCAGATGTGAACATGCTAATGCTACGGCACCTACTTGTGCCTATGAAATTGGGGACACAAAGGAATATGAAGAGTACTGGGGAGGTGAAGATATGGGTCCTAATTCTACTTTTCCTGTGGCGATGGGAGAAATCGCGGAGCCACAGGAAAATCGAGAACGCACCATGGTCACAGACACACTAAATAATGGGGGCCAGCTAGCCACAAATGAGGAGCATTACAAGTTCCCCATCACGGGTAGGATCCAGATCCTCTCCTGAAGGAAATCAAACACGTTTGGGGTTTGATAGTGAAGGAAATGAGGGGATTTCAGATGTATATCCAATTCAACCGGTAAAAACCCTCAGGAGTGTGACTGCTTTCATTGGCAAAATTAAAACTAATGAACACATTCCACACGCAACCAATGTACAACAGAGCTATGAGCTCTTAGATGGGAGAAGGCCTAGTGGCCAGGTTAAGGCATCTTCCAGCCCAGGGCAGCATGTGCAATCTACACATACCATAGATTGTAATGCAACCAGGTTGAGTATTTCTAGAGACAACAGGAAGTTATCTCCTCCTGGAGAAGTTGTTAATTTCAACAACTCATTAAAAGGTGAGAGCTCTTTTGTAAATACCCCTAGACCTCTTAGGAAGACAGGAAAAGTGGTTAATCAAGTTGGAGCCATGGCATATTCTCGGCCTAAAACCACACCAGTTGTTAAGAGATGCTTTAATACTCTACAAAAGATCAAGTGCTACACGTGTGGGTTATGGGGCCATATTTCACAGTTTTGTTTGTCTTCTGGGAAAAAGTTATTTAAACACAAGCAATATACAACCAAGAAGCGTGATGTGGAAGTATACTCACCGCGCTGGGGTGAAGGGCCTAGGAAATATGAAAATGCAAAATCATACATCCCTTCCTCAACTATTAAAGCCGAAAATTAGGCTTTACAGCAGGAGATTAGGCAAATTAAACAAGAACGGGATGAGTTTGTGAAAGAATTCCAATCCTTTAAAAGAAACGTTATTGACTCCTTGAATTGGAAAAATGGAGGGAGTAATTTGTCCATCGAGAAACAAACCACTACACTAAAGCCGGGGTGGCAATACAATATATAAGTTATGTTATAGAGTTCTATGGCATTTAAGTGTCACTATATCCAGACAGGAATGTCATGGACCATTTACCAATATACACGTATGAATGATGTATTGTTTGCTTTAAATAAAGTTAAAGAGAAAAAGAGAGGGAGATAGAGTTAATAACTGTTTTCTACAAGTTTTTTTTTCAGGTTAAGTGAGTTCCTGAAAATAAATGTACATATAAAGCAGCTGTATTGTAGATTGCTGTACATATGCGTAAAATACGCACCTAACAAAGGTAAGGTGTAACAGACCATTGTGTTGGTTTTTCTTTCTCTCCCTTCTTTCCTTTGTATTCTCCCAGTGGCCAGAAACGCCTAGCTATTCATTTGTAATTAACAAAGCTCTATCCAGAATGTATGGGATTCATTCTAAATGAATGGGTGTGTCTGAGTGATGGAATGCATGGGTATGAACGGTCCATGTGTAATCAAAGATTTTTTTTTTTTTTGTAGGGGTGTACTCACCATTGTTTTTATGGCCATCAATAAGTGTGATCACACTAATGCGCATGCTTTGTACTGTTTATGATTATTTTATGTTATTATTTTTTTTCGTTTGTAATGAGCTCAATACTGGTACCAGTTTAAATTAATACTTTTTTTTACAAGTTTATATGTATTCACAAATAAATAACCTGTGCACAGATAAGAGATCTCGATCCCTATAACTCTGAGAAACTGTAGGGATTTTGTTTTGATAATTTTTCCTTTTCTGTGGCTTAGAGTGAAGTTTCATTCACTCTGATACGTGGAAAATACATACCAATGCATTGCTGGTGTTTGGTGTTTTGTTTTTCCTTCCAAATTGACGCATGTGCTGTTAATATGTGTAAAGGTTTTATGTCTACATGTTGTCTTCTTAAACTTTAAGTACTTACAATCACACTAGGTTTTCCTATAACTTTTTGTTTGTCAGAGTACAGATATGTGGGTGTGTCTGTACATTTTTGACTGTACTTACAGTGGATGGACGCATTATCTCAGCTGGAAGTCTGCTCCAACCATCCACTACTAGTTTAGTCCATTATGAACCTCTCAGAGAGGTACAGTGAGGTGTTATTAATTTTTGAGTTTTGTATTTTAGGAGAAATACACAGACAAGGACGAATGATTGGACCCAGACTGGACAAAGTACTTTGAAACACAGAGGACCTTAAAACATAATTTTTATTTATGTTTTAAGGGGAAGCCTTGAATCTAATTAATTGCAGTCAGGCCCAACTAAATTCTAAAAAGAAAAAAAATTTAAACATTTTTTTTTTTTAAACAGAGACCCTGCTCTCTGTAATACAAGTTCTTGTGGCCTGCTTGACTTGCAAATGGATTTGCACTGAGAGTCAATTAAAGCGGAGCGCCGCTGAAAGAAAAAATTTTAAAAGTCAGCAGCTACAAATACTGCAGCTGCTGACTTTTAAAACATGGACACTTACCTGTCCAGGGCGCCCGCGATGTCGGCACCCGAGGCCGAAGTGTCTCTCCGTCCTCGGGTGCTGCCGCCTCCATCTTCGGTAAGGGAATCAGGAAATGAAGCCGTGCGGCTTCACTTCCCGGTTCCCTACTGCGCATGCGCGAGTCGCGCCACGCAATACGAATGCTCCCTGCTGCCTCTGGGACCCGTGTGTGTTTCCCAGCAGGCAGCGGGAGGGAGCAGGAAGTGGCGTAAATAACCGCAGATTCTGCGGCTATTTATGCCGGAAGTGGGTACAGATACCTGTAATATACAGGTATCTGTACCCCCCTCCCCCCTGAAAGGTGCCAACTGTGTCACCGGAGGGGGGGAGGAATCTGATTAGTGGAAGTTCCACTTTTGGGTGGAACTCCACTTTAATATGTTAATCACCACCGACAGAGGGTGTTGCCTTTTGAATAGCTGCAATGTTCGAAGACAGTTTCAATGTTGTTTTTGACAGAATACAGATTCAATTTTTTTTTAACTTGTTAATTTTTTTTTCTCTCATTTTTATTCTTCTTTTTTCTTAACAGTAATTTTTTTTGTTTACAAATAACAAAGGGGGGAAGAAAGATTTAATTTTTTTTTTAATGTTTACTATTTTTCTTTCTTTACTATAGTACCTCTATTTTTTTTTTTTTGTTTGGCGATTCTTGAGTTTGGTTTCACTAGGGTAAAAAAAGAGGGGAATAGGGGGAACATTATATGGAGAACATTTAAAATGGTTAAAAATGTTGATATAGAATATTAAAGCTTCCCTATAGCATTTTGGGGATGGACCAAGTTCCAACAGTTTTTCTTCTCTCTTTCGACATTGGATAATTGTTATATAAATGTATGTAGCTATTACCAACTATGACAGTAACACCTGGGTGTTAGCAACAGTCATGTGACTATTTTCTTTGTATATGTGACATACAATCCTCTCTACAGTTCTAATATTGGGCAGTCATCATATGTGGTCATTGATCAATTTTTTTTTGTTGGTCAGTTTTCTTTTTCGTGCCATAACTATGTTCAAAGAGCATTGCGTGAATATCACATAGATATACTGGGACTGGTGAGACTCATAGTGATTGGCAAATAGCAGGAAGTATTATACAACTGTACTTAAGAGTAATTTAGTTTGATTGTTCCTGAAGCCACTAGTGATTGATGACATTTCATTTATCCGTATTCTGAAATCAAGTTATTTTTGTCTGCGTAGGCGACACTGCCTAATCTGCATGGAGAACTCTTAAAGTGATGACCTCTTCTGTAGCCTGCTAAAGGCAGGACTCATACAGTAGCTACACATGGTAGCCAAGGACGGAGCTATATGCCCAAAGGTTTGGCACCAGCCAAGGTTGAACTTAACCCAGTTTCAGTAAAAGGGGTTAGTGGTGAGTTGCGATAGCAACAAAATTCCCCTGAATACGTGAAGAGTCAAACACACACACACAACGTGGTATTCCACAGAAGGTGGGCAGAGGTACTTGCAGGTATATGACAATGGAGGAAGAAAGATGGGGGGTTGAAAATCAGACACCTGGCTGAAGGGTGTAACCATTCAAATTGTTACACATGT
Organism: Aquarana catesbeiana; assembly: GCA_037953035.1. Classification (NCBI taxonomy): domain Eukaryota; kingdom Metazoa; phylum Chordata; class Amphibia; order Anura; family Ranidae; genus Aquarana; species Aquarana catesbeiana. The sequence goes on from JBBHAA010002039.1 coordinate 91,580, forward strand.
CACTGGGAAAGGGGTCTCATTATTATGTCACAGTATATCTATGACAATTCTAATCAAAGGTCCTTACGGCTCAGACTTACCAAGCAAGCATTCAGTTGAATGCATATGTTTTAAATGTACTTGTTTTTATTTCTCTACCTTTGTCCACATTAATAAAGTATAATCTTAGAAAACCAGGAAAAGCTGGTCCCCAGGCTGTTATTGTATGCTGTATCCAATTGGAATCACCAGTGAAGGCCATCCCAGAAGCAAGGGCAACAGGACCAGATTCGCCTTATGGACTTTCGTACTGTTATTATCGGACTATTGTTATTATTGGACTGTTGAGAACAAGGAGTCTCGTGGTTTTTTTTTGTTTTTTCCTTACTGTTTTGTTTTGGTGCTGTTTCTCATGATTTTTATTATGGACTTATGACATCCAGAACAAGTGATGACTACCGATACTGGGATCCAGAAGTGTGAACTGTAGAGATGGAGAGTTTAAAAGTTTTTTCTTCTCAAAGAGTTGTATTTCATTTCAGAGGGTAAAGCCGAAAGTGCCAAATATTAAAGGAGATTGCACATAAACCATTATTCTAGGTGTGGCCGAGTCTCATATTCTCAACTGGCCACAAGGGGCCATCTGTTGCCTTATGAGTTTATGTGAAATCTCCATTAATAACTGTAAAATATTGTAATAATTAATATATTTAATTTAGCTGGCATTTAGGAAAGCCGGGCTAAAAAGGGTTTCATTTAAGCTTTTGCTAAGAGCAGAGAATGTGGGCCAAGGCTTGTATATATAAACAATGGAAAGCCAATTCCATTGTTTTACACCTACTCCTTTAAAAGGGTCCCATGCTGGGATATGCATTGGACCTAACTTCCTGGGGAAATGCAATTAACTCACTTGGCCAACATAGTCACAAGTAGGGATAAGCTTCGAGTTTGAGTCGAACTCATTTTGGACTCGAACATTGGCTGTTCGCAAGTTCGCCGAACAGCAAACAATTTGGGGTGTTCGCGGCAAATTCGAATGCCACGGAACACCCTTTAAAAGTCTATGGGAGAAATCAAAAGTGCTAATTTTAAAGACTTATATGCAAGTTATTGTCATAAAAAGTGTATGGGGACCTGGGTCCTGCCCCAGGGGACATGGATCAATGCAAAAAAAAGTTTTAAAAACGGCCGTTTTTTCAGGAGCAGTGATTTTAATAATGCTTAAAGTCAAACAATAAAAGTGTAATATCCCTTTAAATTTCGTAGCTGGGGGGTGTCTATAGTATGCCTGATAAGGGGCGCATGTTTCCTGTGTTTAGAACAGTCTGACAGCAAAATGACATTTCGAAGGAAAAAACCCATTTAAAACTACCCGCGGCTATTGCATTGCCGACAATACACATAGAAGTTCATTGATAAAAACGGCATAGGAATTCCCCACAGGGCAACCCCGAACCAAAATTTAAAAAAAAAAAAAAATGACGTGGGAGACCCCCTAAATTCCATACAAGGCCCTTCAGGTCTGGTATGGATATTAAGGGGAACCCTGGCCAAAATTTAAAAAAAAATGACGTGGGGTTCCCCCTAAATTTCATACCAGACCCTTCAGGTCTGGTATGGATTTTAGGGGGAACCCCGCGCCAAAAAAAAAAAAACAAAACGGTGTGGGGTCCCCCCAAAGATCCATACCAGACCCTTATCCGAGCACGCAACCTGGCAGGCCGCAGGAAAAGAGCGGGGACGAGAGTGCAGCCCCTCCCTCCTGAACCGTACCAGGCCACATGCCCTCAACATTGGGAGGGTGCTTTGGGGTAGCCCCCAAAACACCTTGTCCCCATGTTGATGAGGACAAGGGCCTCATCCCCACAACCCTGGCCGGTGGTTGTGGGGGTCTGTGGGCGGGGGGCTTATCGGAATCCGGAAGCCCCCTTTAACAAGGGGACCCCCAGATCCCGGCCCCCCCTGTGTGAAATGGTAAGGGGGTACTTACCCCTACCATTTCACTAAAAAACTGTCAAAAATGTTAAAAATGACAAGAGACAGTTTTTGACAATTCCTTTATTTAAATGCTTCTTCTTTCTTCCTTCATCTTCTTCTGGTTCTACTGGCTCTTCTGGTTCTTCCTCCGGCGTTCTCGTCCAGCATCTCCTCCGCAGTGTCTTCTATCTTCTTCTCCTCGGGCCGCTCCACACCCATGGCATGAGGGGAGGCTCCCGCTCTTCTCTTCATCTTCTTCTTCATCCTCTTCTCTTCTTCCTTCTTCTCTGCTTCTCTTCTTCATTTTCGTCTCCAGGCCGCTCCGCAGCCATGCTGGCACATGACGGGACTTCCCTGTGGCATTCCCCGTGACGTCATAGGGAAGTCCCGTCAAGTCACCGTGCGTCAGAGGGGGCGGGGTCACAGGGTGGCCCCGCCCCCCGTTATTTAACCACTTGCCGACCGCCTAACGCATATATACGGCGGCAGAATGGCACGGGCAGGCAGAATCACGTACCTGTACGTGATCTGCCTCCCGCGGGTGGGGGGTCCGATCGGCCCGGTGCCATAGGCGGTCGGCTCTCGTTCGCGGGCGATGAGAGGTGAGGGGGAGGCCATCCATTGTTGGCCACCCCCTCCCGATTGCTCCCGACGAATGAAAATGCTTCCTTTCCCTCTGTAATGCAAACAGAGGGAAAGGAAGTGATGTCATCTCTCCTCGAGTCGGTCTTTTTGATCCGACGCCGAGGAGAGAAGACATCCAAGTAAGTGCACCAACACTACACTTACAGTAGAACACGCAGGCACACTTTTCACCCCCCTGTCACCCCCCGATCACCCCCCTGTACCCCCTGTCACTCTGTCACCAATAGCAGTTTTTTTTTTTTTTGCATTGGTGTCAGTTTGTGTCAGTTAGAAGTGTTAGGGCAGTTAGGTTAGCCCCCTTTAGGTCTAGGGTACCCCCCCTTAGGTCCAGGGTACCCCCCTAACCCCCCCCTAATAAAAGTTAACCCCTTGATTACCCCCCGTCGCCAGTGTCGCTAAGCGATCGTTTTTCTGATCGCTGTATTAGTGACACAGGTGACGTTAGTTAGGGAGGTAAGTATATAGGTTCGCTGTCAGTGTTTTATAGCGACAGGGACCCCCATATACTACCCGCTAAAGGTTTTAACCCCTTGATTGCCCCCTAGTTAACCCTTTCAACACCGTATAAGTGTTACGGGTGACGCTGGTTAGCTAGTTTGTTTTTTGTAGTTTATTACAGTTTATTATAGTTTTAGGGCACCCGCCGTTTATTACCCTATAAAGGTTTAACCCCCTAATTGCCCGGCGGTGATATAAATTACATTTTTAGGGTCAGCTTAGGTCTGCGTCGCCCCAGGCAGCGTCAGGTTAGCGCCAGTACCGCTAAAACCCACGCACGCAGCATACACCTCCCTTAGTGCTATAGTATCTGAACGGATCGATATCTGATCCGATCAGATCTATACTCCCCAGCAGTTTAGGGTTCCCTGAAACGCAGTGTTAGCGGGATCAGCCCAGATACCTGCTAGCACCTGCCTTTTGCTCCTTGGCCCAGCCCTGCCCAGCCCACCCAAGTGCAGTATCGATCGATAACTGACACTTACAAAACACTAAGCACACATAACTGCAGCGTTCGCAGAGTCAGGCCTGATCCCTGCGATCGCTAACAGTTTTTTGGTAGCGTTTTGAATCAGTCGCTAACAGTCAGGAGCTTTTTTGCCTGTGAGTCTCACTAGTGTACCCCTAAATTTAGAGGCCAAAATGGCAAATCGAAGGTACACTAGTGAAGAGGCCTACACGTTTCTGAGCATGACAGATAGTGAAGAGGAAGTCACTCATCTGTCAAGTTCGGGCTCAGAATACGAACCTGTAGAGGACAGCGGCTCCATGACAGATAGCTCTGACGACGGAGTTGTGGTCCCTGCTAGGGTCAGGCGTACCAGACCCCGAACTTCTTCTGTCCTTGAAGTGCAAGAACCGCAGGGCTCTCGTATGGAGCAGAGAAGTACTAGTGCCGCTACTCCTTCTGGTGAACTGGCAAGCACCAGCGGCCTAGTACACCCTGGTCGTACATCCAGCACTGCAGTATCACGTGGTGACGTGGCGAGTCCCATAAGTGCAGTTCAAGCTGGCGAGGTGGCAAGCACAAGTAGCGTCCCGCTGCCACCAAGAAGACGAACACAGGCCCGTCGTGCCCATAGTGCCCTTCCTGCTGCATTCGCCAATCCGAATTGGGAACCCACCACTTCTGCAGCACCCGTACTTCCCCCTTTCACTGGCCAACCCGGAATTCAGGTGGAAACAGTTGACTTTACGCCACTGGATTTTTATTCGCTGTTTTTCACCGAAGATCTCTATAGATCTATTGTGGACCAAAGCAATTTGTACGCTGGTCAACACATCGCCACTATTCCCCAGTCCTCCCTTGCCAGAGATTGGAGACCAATTACGGTCTCCGAATTTAAGATCTTTCTGGGCCTTTCCCTCCTCATGGGCATAACCAAAAAGAGTGAGTTGCGGTCATATTGGTCCACTGACCCAATTCACCATATGCCCGTGTTCTCTGCCTCCATGGCCAGGGCACGATACGAGCAGATTTTGCGGTTCATGCACTTCAACGACAATGAACTCTGTCGTCCTCGTGGAGACCCTGCATACGATCGGCTCTACAAAATTCGGCCCCTCGTAAACCACTTCAACCAACGTTTTGCAGACTTGTTTACCCCCCATCAAGTTGTCTGCGTTGATGAGTCCCTGATTAAGTTTTCTGGCCGCTTGTCCTTCAAACAGTACCTTCCCAGCAAGCGTGCCAGATACGGGGTCAAGATGTATAAGCTCTGTGACAGGGCCACAGGCTATACATGTAGATTTATGGTTTACGAGGGCAAAGATAGTCACGTAGAGCCGATAAACTGCCCTGACTACATAGGAAGCGCTGGCAAGATAGTGTGGGACTTGGTGTCACCCTTATTCGGAAAGGGGTACCACTTGTACGTGGACAATTATTATACGAGCGTGCCACTTTTTAGTCACTTGTTTGATCATCAGATTGGAGCATGTGGCACCGTGCGACCTAATCGCCGGGGCTTTCCCCAGCGGCTTGTAGAGTCCCGTCTTAGGCTGGGGGAGAGAGCCTGCTTGCAGTATAATAATTTGCTCGCTATGAAGTGGAGGGACAATAAGAATGTTTTCGTTCTTACCTCCCTTCATGCAGACACGACGACCCAAATTACTACGGCGACTGGTGTTGTGGAGAAACCCCTCTGTGTCCATGAATACAACCTTAATATGGGAGGGGTGGACCTCAACGACCAGTTGTTGGCGCCGTACCTAATTGCCCGTAAGGCCAGACGCTGGTACAAAAAAGTGTCTGTTTATTTATTTCAATTGGCTTTGCTGAATGCTCATGTGCTATACAGAGCTTCAGGACGGACTGGATCCTTCCTTAAATTCCAGGAAGAGATCGTCAGAGCCCTTCTGTATCCAGACGGTGCTCCACCTCACCTTCCCCAACCAGATGCAGTAAGCCGGCTGCATGGGAGGCATTTTCCTTATGTCCTCCCGAGTACCCCTACCCAACGAGCCCCCCAAAAAAGATGTCGTGTCTGCAGCAAGCGCGGATTTAGGCGTGACACCCGGTATTATTGTCCCTCCTGTCCTGACAATCCTGGTCTATGCATTGGTGAATGTTTTGAACGCTATCATACACTAGTGGAGTATTAGCGTAGGGTTCAGCACGGCACAGACTAGGCACACTAACACAGGGTCTCCCAAGATGCCATCGCATTTTGAGAGACCCAAACCTGGTACAGTTACAGTTAAAAGTTAAAGTTACTAAAAAAAGTGTTTAAAAAAAAAAAAATAAATAAAAAAAAAATAAAAAAATAAAAATACAAAAAAAATATAAAATAAAAAAAAACAAAAATAGTTGTCGTTTTATTGTTCTCTCTCTCTATTCTCTCTCTATTGTTCTGCATTCTATACTGCAATGTTTTATTGTTATGTTTTTATCATGTTTGCTTTATAGGTATGCAATTTTTTTATACTTTGTTTTTTTATTGTTAACCACTTTTTTGTTTTCAGGTACGCCATTCAGCTGCAGAGCGGATTTATTTATCTTGACAGCAACAGCGTTTGCTCCCACGATATATAAAGCCGTGACTCCAGCGCTGTCGGAGGTGATTTCACCACCACAGTTACATACTTCAGCATATATGCCGAAGCGTGGGGGCAGCAGTGGGTGGAGGAGCAATTTGCTCCTGCCTTTTGCGGGAGGATGCCCCCATGCTTCGGCATATATATATTTTAGGTAGGCACAGGTTGCGTTAAATGTTTTATTTTTTACTATGTTTTTTTTTGTATTTGCTTTGCAGGTATGGTAAGTATTACTGTTATACTGTAATGTTACTTTGTTTTTTTGTTAACCATCATTTGCTTAGCAGGTACGCCATTCAGTTGCAGCGCGGATTTATTTATCTTGACAGCAACAGCGTTTGCTCCCACGATATATAAAGCCGTGACTCCAGCGCTGTCGGAGGTGATTTCACCACCACAGTTACATACTTCAGCATATATGCCGAAGTGTGGGGGCAGCAGTGGGTGGAGGAGCAATTTGCTCCTGCCTTTTGCGGGAGGATGCCCCCATGCTTCGGCATATATATATTTTAGGTAGGCACAGGTTGCGTTAAATGTTTTATTTTTTACTATGTTTTTTTTTGTATTTGCTTTGCAGGTATGGTAAGTATTACTGTTATACTGTAATGTTACTTTGTTTTTTTGTTAACCATCATTTGCTTAGCAGGTACGCCATTCAGTTGCAGCGCGGATTTATTTATCTTGACAGCAACAGCGTTTGCTCCCACGATATATAAAGCCGTGACTCCAGCGCTGTTGGAGGTGATTTCACCACCACAGTTACATACTTCAGCATATCAGCAGTGGGTGGAGGAGCGATTTGCTCCTGCCTTTTGCGGGAGGATGCCCCCATGCTTCGGCATATATAAATGGTGCATGTATGCCCATCATTAGAAGTGGGCGGATGAAGGGAGGTATTCTAATGGTGGGCATACCCACCGATCAATATCTTTTTTTCGTTCAGCCCACAGGCTGCATGAAAAAAAAGTTTACAATACAAGGACCAGCAACGTACTGGTATGTTGCTGGACTTTGAGTGGTTATACCAGAATGATGCCTGCAGGTTTAGGTATCATCTTGGTATCATTCTTTTCAGCCAGCGGTCGGCTTTCATGTAAAAGCAATCCTAGCGGCTAATTAGCCTCTAGACTGCTTTTACAAGCAGTGGGAGGGATCCCCCCCCACCGTCTTCCATGGTTTTCTCTGGCTCTCCTGGCCCAACAGGGAACCTGAGAATGCAGCCGGTGATTCGGCCAGCTGACCATAGAGCTGATCAGAGACCAGAATGGCTCCAATCATCTCTATGGCCTAAGAAACCGGAAGCTACGAGCATTTCATGACTTAGATTTTGCCGGATGTAAACAGCGCCATTGGGAAATTGGGAAAGCATTTTATCACACCGATCTTGGTGTGGTCAGATGCTTTGAGGGCAGAGGAGAGATCTAGGGTCTAATAGACCCCAATTTTTTCAAAAAAGAGTACCTGTCACTACCTATTGCTATCATAGGGGATATTTACATTCCCTGAGATAACAATAAAAATGATAAAAAAAGAAATAAAAATGAAAGGAACAGTTTAAAAATAAGAAAAAAAATTAAAAAATTAATAAAGAAAAAAAAAAAAAAAAAAAAAAGCACCCCTGTCCCCCCCTGCTCTCGCGCAAAGGCGAACGCAAGCGTCGGTCTGGCATCAAATGTAAACAGCAATTACCCCATGCATGTGAGGTATCACCGCGAAGGTCAGATCGAGGGCAGTAATTTTAGCAGTAGACCTCCTCTGTAAATCTAAAGTGGTAACCTGTAAAGGCTTTTAAAGGCTTTTAAAAATGTATTTAGTTTGTCGCCACTGCACTGTGCGCAAATTTAAAGCATGTCATGTTTGGTATCCATGTACTCGGCCTATGATCATCTTTTTTATTTCATCAAACATTTGGGCAATATAGTGTGTTTTAGTGCATTAAAATTTTAAAAAGTGTGTTTTTTCCCCAAAAAATGCGTTTGAAAAATCGCTGCGCAAATACTGTGTGAAAAAAAAAAATGAAACACCCACCATTTTAATCTGTAGGGCATTTGCTTTAAAAAAATATATAATGTTTGGGGGTTCAAAGTAATTTTCTTGCAAAAAAAATAATTTTTTCATGTAAACAAAAAGTGTCAGAAAGGGCTTTGTCTTCAAGTGGTTAGAAGAGTGGGTGATGTGTGACATAAGATTCTAAATGTTGTGCATAAAATGCCAGGACAGTTCAAACCCCCCCCAAATGACCCCATTTTGGAAAGTAGACACCCCAAGCTATTTGCTGAGAGGCATGTCGAGTCCATGGAATATTTTATATTGTGACACAAGTTGCGGGAAAAAGACAATTTTTTTTTTTTTTTTGCACAAAGTTGTCACTAAATGATATATTGCTCAAACATGCCATGGGAATATGTGAAATTACACCCCAAAATGCATTCTGTTGCTTCTCCTGAGTATGGGGATACCACATGTGTGAGACTTTTTGGGAGCCTAGCGGCGTACGGGACCCCGAAAACCAAGCACCGCCTTCAGGCTTTCTAAGGGCGTAAATTTTTGATTTCACTCTTCACTGCCTATCACAGTTTCGGAGGCCATGGAATGCCCAGATGGCACAAACCCCCCCCAAATGACCCCATTTTGGAAAATAGACACCCAAAGCTATTTGCTGAGAGGTATAGTGAGTATTTTGCAGACCTCACTTTTTGTCACAAACTTTTGAAATTTGAAAAAAGAAAAAAAAAATATGTTTTTCTTGTCTTTCTTCATTTTCAAAAATAAATGAGAGCTGCAAAATACTCACCATGCCTCTCAGCAAATAGCTTGGGGTGTCTACTTTCCAAAATGGGGTCATTTGGGGGGGTTTTGTGCCATCTTGGCATTTTATGGCCTTCAAAACTGTGATAGGTAGTGAGGAGTGAAATCAAAAATTTATGCCCTTAGAAATCCTGAAGGCGGTGCTTGGTTTTCGGGGCTCCGTACGCGGCTAGGCTCCCAAAAAGTCCCACACATGTGGTATCCCCGTACTCAGGAGAAGCAGCAGAATGTATTTTGGGGTGTAATTCCACATATGCCCATGGCATGTTTGAGCAATATATCATTTTGTGACAACTTTGTGCAAAAAAAAAAAAAAAAAAAAAAAAAGATTTTCACTTTCCCGCAACTTGTGTCAAAATATAAAATATTCCATGGACTCAACATGCCTCTCAGCAAATAGCTTGGGGTGTCTACTTTCCAAAATGGGGTCATTTGGGGGGGTTTTGTGCCATCTGGGCATTTTATGGCCTTCAAAAATGTGATAGGTAGTGAGGAGTGAAATCACAACTTTACGCCCTTAGAAATCCTGAAGGCGGTGCTGGGTTTTCGGGGCCCCGTACGCGGCTAGGCTCCCAAAAAGTCCCACACATGTGGTATCCCCGTACTCAGGAGAATCAGCAGAATGTATTTTGGGGTACAATTCCACATATGCCCATGGCCTGTGTGAGCAATATATCATTTAGTGACAACTTTGTGCAAAAAAAAAAAAAATTGTCACTTTCCTGCAACTTGTGTCAAAAAATAAAATATTCCATGGACTCAACATGCCTCTCAGCAAATAGCTTGGGGTGTCTACTTTCCAAAATGGGGTCATTTGGGGGGGGTTTTGTGCCATCTTGGCATTTTATGGCCTTCAAAACTGTGATAGGTAGTGAGGAGTGAAATCAAAAATTTATGCCCTTAGAAATCCTGAAGGCGGTGCTTGGTTTTCGGGGCTCCGTACGCGGCTAGGCTCCCAAAAAGTCCCACACATGTGGTATCCCCGTACTCAGGAGAAGCAGCAGAATGTATTTTGGGGTGTAATTCCACATATGCCCATGGCATGTTTGAGCAATATATCATTTTGTGACAACTTTGTGCAAAAAAAAAAAAAAAAAAAAAACATTGTCACTTTCCCGCAACCCCGCAACTTGTGTCAAAATATAAAATATTCCATGGACTCAACATGCCTCTCAGCAAATAGCTTGGGGTGTCTACTTTCCAAAATAGGGTCATTTGGGGGGGTTTTGTTCCATCTGGGCATTTTGTGGCCTTCAAAAATGTGATAGGTAGTGAGGAGTGAAATCACAACTTTACGCCCTTAGAAATCCTGAAGGCGGTGCTGGGTTTTCGGGGCCCCGTACGCGGCTAGGCTCCCAAAAAGTCCCACACATGTGGTATCCCCGTACTCAGGAGAATCAGCAGAATGTATTTTGGGGTGCAATTCCACATATGCCCATGGCCTGTGTGAGCAATATATCATTTAGTGACAACTTTGTGCAAAAAAAAAAAAATTGTCACATTCCCGCAACTTGTGTCAAAAAATAAAATATTCCATGGACTCAACATGCCTCTCAGCAAATAGCTTGGGGTGTCTACTTTCCAAAATGGGGTCATTTGGGGGGGTTTTGTGCCATCTTGGCATTTTATGGCCTTCAAAACTGTGATAGGTAGTGAGGAGTGAAATCAAAAATGTATGCCCTTTGAAATCCTGAAGGCGGTGCTTGGTTTTCGGGGCCCCGTACGCGGCTAGGCTCCCAAAAAGTCCCACACATGTGGTATCCCCGTACTCAGGAGAAGCAGCTAAATGTATTTTGGGGTGCAATTCCACATATGCGCATGGCCTGTGTGAGCAATATATCATTTAGTGACAACTTTTTGTAATTTTTTTTTTTTTTTGTCATTATTCAATCACTTGGGACAAAAAAAATAAATATTCAATGGGTTCAACATGCCTCTCAGCAATTTCCTTGGGGTGTCTACTTTCCAAAATGGGGTCATTTGGGGGGGTTTTGTACTGCCCTGCCATTTTAGCACCTCATGAAATGACATAGGCAGTCATAAAATAAAAGCTGTGTAAATTCCAGAAAATGTACCCTAGTTTGTAGACGCTATAACTTTTGCGCAAACCAATAAATATACGCTTATTGACATTTTTTTTACCAAAGACATGTGGCCGAATACATTTTGGCCTAAATGTATGACTAAAATTGAGTTTATTGGATTTTTTTTATAATAAAAAGTAGAAAATATCATTTTTTTTCCAAATTTTCGGTCTTTTTCCGTTTATAGCGCAAAAAATAAAAACGGCAGAGGTGATCAAATACCATCAAAAGAAAGCTCTATTTGTGGGAAGAAAAGGACGCAAATTTCGTTTGGGTACAGCATTGCATGACCGCGCAATTAGTAGTTAAAGCGACGCAGTGCCAAATTGTAAAAAGTGCTCTGGTCAGGAAGGGGGTAAATCCTTCCGGGGCTGAAGTGGTTAAGAACCGTCAGACGAAGACAGCAGGAGCCTCCCTCCATGCCAGCATTGCTGCGGAGCGGCCCGGAGAAGAAAATGAAGAAGAGAAGAAGAGAAGAAGGAAGAAGAGAAGAGGATGAAGAAGAAGATGAAGAGAAGAGCGGGAGCCTCCCCTCATGCCATGGGTGCGGAGCGGCCCGAGGAGAAGAAGATAGAAGATGCCGCGGAGGAGATGCTGGACGAGAACGCCGGAGGAAGAACCAGAAGAGCCAGAAGAACCAGAAGAAGAAGAAGATGAAGGAAGAAGCATTTAAATAAAGGAATTGTCAAAAACTGTCTCTTGTCATTTTTAACATTTTTGACAGTTTTTTTAGTGAAATGGTAGGGGTAAGTACCCCCTTGCCATTTCACACAGGGGGGGGCGGGATCTGGGGTCCCCTTGTTAAAGGGGGCTTCCAGATTCTGATAAGCCCCCCGCCCGCAGACCCCCACAACCACCGGCCAGGGTTGAGGGGATGAGGCCCTTGTCCTCATCAACATGGGGACAAGGTGTTTTGGGGGGCTACCCCAAAGCACCCTCCCAATGTTGAGGGCATGTGGCCTGGTACGGTTCAGGAGGAGGGGCCGCACTCTCATCCCCCCCTCTTTTCCTGCGGCCTGCCAGGTTGCGTGCTCAGATAAGGGTCTGGTATGGATTTTTGGGGGGACCCCACGCCGTTTTTTTTTTGGCGCGGGATTCCCCTTAAAATCCATACCAGACCTGAAGGGTCTGGTATGGAATTTAGGGGGAACCCCACGTCATTTTTTTTTTAAATTTTGGCCGGGGTTCCCCTTAATATCCATACCAGACCTAAAGGGCCTGGTATGGAATTTAGGGGGACTCCCACATCATTTTTTTTTTAAATTTTGGTTCGGGGTTTCCCTGTGGGGAATTCCCATGCCGTTTTTATCAATGAACTTCTATGTGTATTGTCGGCAATGCAATAGCCGCAGGTAGTTTTAAATGGGTTTTTTTCCTTCGAAATGTCATTTTGCTGTCAGACTGTTCTAAACACAGGAAACATGCGCCCCTTTACAGGCATACTATAGACACCCCCCAGGTACGAAATTTAAAGGGATATTACACTTTTATTGTTTGACTTTAAGCATTATTAAAATCACTGCTCCTGAAAAAACGGCCGTTTTTAAAACTTTTTTTTTGCATTGATCCATGTCCCCTGGGGCAGGACCCAGGTCCCCAAACACTTTTTATGACAATAACTTGCATATAAGCCTTTAAAATTAGCACTTTTGATTATTCATGTTCGTGTCCCATAGACTTTAACGGTGTTCGCGTATTCGAGCGAACTTTTTTCCTGTTCGCATGTTCTGGTGCGAACCGAACAGGGGGGTGTTCGGCTCATCCCTAGTCACAAGGATTGGCATGAAAGGGGCCCGACTTATGGAGTAAGCCCTCCAATCATGATCCAAGCTAGGCCAACCAATGAGACATCAGCCTGGTTTGATATACTCAGAGCAAAGGGGAGGTATCGCGCTCTTTCTGATAGACCAGCAAGCTGAAAGGAACTTTGGTAAGGATGGGTAATTATGGGAAAGGAATGCCCTTTTACTTGTAACTAAATATGTGTGTAGATTACTGTATTGAGGAATATACCCTATATTCCTTCATGTAAATACTTTATTTCAACCTAATATTTTCTTCCTTGGTGTAAGACGATAGATAGATGATTGTGTATTAGCTAGACTTTCAACTGCTTCCTAATAAATGTTATTATATTTGAAGCTTTCACTCTTGGTCGAAAAGAACTCTTATTTAACCCACATCATATCTACGAGATATGAAAAATCTTAAATATAGATTTTTCAGGGTAACATCCCGATTCAAGGGGATCCACATGCAGAGTAAGTCTCATTAGACCACATCTGAGCACGTCCCCCTCGGTCCTGGAGATGTTCTGTATAGGATTCTCTACTTCTCTCACAGGTATGCACTTAATGCATTTAATGCAGTTAATCCCTATTCCTTATTGTTATGGTTGAACATGCAAGTTATATTACATCCTATGCCTTCTACTCCACCCTGTGTCACGTGGACTGTATATCCCCAGTTAATATGTTCAATATTTTCAATATTCATAATGGAAAAGGCATCCTTTGTCTCCGCTATTTAATTATGACGTAATAATCTCACATCTAACACATGATGTAACTTGACCTACGCAACGTTCCTCAATCACATGACACTATTACACGGATCAAGTAACAGAATTCTTCCCCTGAGACATTTACATTATCAAATAGATTCCCAATAGTTTTAATATCTATTGCACCTTACAGACTTTCCACACCTGTCATCCTCCTCCCCCCTCTCCGAGCCTATGACATACTCCCTCACCATAGTAAGAAAACACACCCTTTTTGTCAGGAACACCCAAGAGGAAACTTTTCAGCTCTATTGAAACCCTGACAAATAAACCAGGAAACTACACACTTAGCTCAGGTGACCTCTGTGGGACACAGGACTCTCTTCCTTGGTTGAACGTCACTTACCACCCCAACCACCAGCAGGCTCAGGTAGTTACCGCTGACCCATACCGGTTTCCCACAGACTCTGTTAGTGGGACTGCAGGTCAATCCCCACAACCGGTACAACCCCGGAGTACCCCTTTCATACCCAACACCCACACTCCCCGCCCTATATTACCCTCGCTACCTACCTTCTTCCCTATAACTCTACCCCCCTCTCTCTCATTACATCCTCTGCCCTCACATTTCCTTCCCCCCGTCTCTGACTTCCCCGCAGGTAAGCAAGCAACTAGGTAACCTACACCTGGACTAGGTTACAATGGCACACCGCCGAACACCGTCCGCTAAGCTCTCTTTGAAAATAATTTCTCTTAATGTGAAAGGATTAAATACCCCTGAAAAGTGTTTGCAGCTACTAACCCACATGCGCGGCGCAAAGGCAGATGTAGTTTTTCTCCAAGAGACCCACTTCTGCTGTAAAAGCGTTCCTAAACTGATGAACTCGTCTTTCTCCCACCACTATCATGGCACCTCCCCAACCTCAAAAACTAAAGGAGTTTCCATACTCCTTTCCAAAAATGTACCCCTTCAAGTTACGGACACCCTGCTAGATGATCACGGAAGGTTCATCTTCCTTAAAGGCACATTTAGAAACAGGCCAATTACTCTTGCAAACATATATAGCCCCAACATTGCCCAAGTCCCCATTCTCTGAACAGTGATAGGGAAGCTGACAGCCTTTCGGGAAGGCCTCCTAGTCTTAGGGGGTGACTTCAATGTCCCCTTAGACCCTATAATAGACACCTCCACAGGAAAATCTCACTTACCATACAGGGCCCTGAAACAAATCAGGGGTTGCCTCCAAGAACTGTCTCTCCATGACGCATGGCGTACCCTCCATCCAAAAGACAAAGACTTTACCTTTTTTTTCTGCCCCCCATAACAAATATTCTCGCATTGACTACCTATTCCTCTCACAACAAGACCTCCCGACTCTGACAGCGGCAACCATAGACCTCATGACATTTTCGGACCATCATCCCATCTCCATGACACTCACTTTTCCAGATACGCTCCATCGAACATACATTTGGAAGTTAGACCCTACACTTTTAACAGACGCATTAAACGTACAAGAGATCTGTTCCTGCTTAAGGGGCTATTTCTTTGAAAATGACACCCCAGACACATCCTCCCTGACACAATGGGAGGCCCATAAATGCATCATACGAGGAAAAATGATATCCCTAGCAGCATCAGTCAAGAAAGCGAAGAAAGCTACACTATCCAACTTATTTGCAAAACTGAGGAAACTTGAAACCCTACATAAACACACTCTAGCACTCCGAACTTACTGAGACACGTACACTTATTAAGGAAGAGCTGCACCACAATCTAAGAAAAAATTCATTCTTTCTCACAAACTCTTTTACGATTTTGGAAACAAGAGTGGCCACCTACTTGCACGGGCACTACGTAAGAAAAAAGCCAATAACACAATCTATCAGTTATACCCTGCTAAGGGAAAACCCCTCACACACAATGATGACATAGCAAAGGAATTTGAAAAATATTATTCCTCCCTCTACGATCTACGCACTTCTGATCCCGACTCGACCCCAGCATCCCAGAGAACTCTAAACATTGACTAATTTCTAGAACAATATGCCCCAGGGAAAATATCCTAGGAGACAGTAGCATCCCTCGACTCACCGATCTCTTCCACAGAATGGGAACAGGAAATTAAACAGCTTAAATCCGGAAAGAGCCCAGGTCCAGACGGTCTTCTAGCAGTATACTATAAGACATTCTCAAACACTCTCCAAACCCCCTTTCTTAAAACCTTTAACCTGCTCTCCCCTTCAAACTCACTCATAAGGGGAATGTTGGAGGCCCACATTGTGGTCATTCCCAAAGAAGGCAAAGACCCTTCTCAAACAGGAAATTACAGACCAATATCATTATTAAATGTGGACATAAAAATATTCTCCAAGATACTAGCCAACAGACTATTACCCCTCCTACCCTCCATAGTGTCCCAAGATCAAGCAGGCTTTGTCCCTGGACACGAAGCCAGGGACAACACCATCAAAGCAATCAACCTACACCATCTGATATCCCAAACAAAACAAAGCGGCTTCTACCTGTCATTAGATGCAGAGAAGGCGTTTGACAGAGTGACCTGGGACTACATATCGGCAGTTCTACAAGCCTTAGGGCTTGGTCCTCATACGATTGGGCTGATCCTATCATTATAGGGCAACCCCTCAGCTAAAGTGAGGGTAAATGGCACTCTGTCAAACGCCTTCCCTATCCGCAACGGAACAAGACAGGGATGCCCCCTGTCACCTATCCTCTTTATACTTACCCTCGAACCCTTCCTCCGCAAACTCACACTTAACCCAGACATAAAGGGAATCAGATCTCCAGATAAGGAGTACAAATATGCTGCATACGCAGATGACATATTGTTGTTCCTCACACAACCATTAACTACTTTACCAATATTATTATCTGAATTTAAGCACTTCCAGACCCTATCTAACTTAAAGATCAATTTCAATAAATCTTTCGCCCTAAACATATCACTATCCCAACGTCAAGTAGACCAATGCAAGGAGAATTTCCCTTTTCACTGGAAACCAGATTCGATCACATACCTAGGAACTCAAATCCCCTCCAAAATCTCAGATTTATATACCAAGAATTTCCTCCCACTCCTAAAAAAACTAACTTCGGACCTCAAAACTTGGAACAAACCGACTTTCTCATGGTTTGGTAGAGCGGCCATACTGAAGATGAACGCCCATTGCAAGCCCTTTGGTCAGAGGTCCTTCGCATAATCACGCAAGTTACCACTTACAAATTAGTAGACTTCACCCCTGCCCAATTTCTTCTACACCTCTCATCTTTACCACACACCACCTATCACAAATCACTAATGATGCATATGATTAACGCAGTAAAACAATGTATCCCCATACATTGGAATTCAAATCAAATACCCACTCTCAAAGAATGGTTTGCCAGAATAAACAGAGTAGCAGAAATGGAACAGCTTATACATATCTCACGTGACACGCCGACAAAATTCAGTCGCAAGTGGGCCTGTTGGATTCATTACCAAACTTTACCTGAATACAAGGACACGCTAAATCCCCTTCCTCCCCAACCCTTTCTCCCTTCCTCCCCCTTCCATGCTCCCCAACCTCCCACATCCCCTCCCTTCCTCTCCTCCTCCATTTCCTGCACCCTCCATCTAGACATCCACGTAAGCACACAGTCTTCCCACTTAACATACTTATTAAATACCCAACCCATAAGACGAACTTCAGACAATCACAAAGCTACTCTGAACGCTTACTGACCAGGCCCACACAGACCCAGTGATAAATATAAAACACTTCCGATAGAGGTCATACTTGATTCTCACTCTACAAGACCTGTATATTGGTACTTTCATTGGAAGTAGAATACAATTTCCATAGAGCGTCAGTTATCGGACAATTAAGGCCCAATTAAAGATATAAGTTGGGTTAATACCCCTTTCACAATTAACCCAGTATGGAAGTGTTTATCAATGCTAGCTGGGATATTCTGTTATTGTATATCTTATAACTTTTTCATTTTCATTATTCAGTGCTTAATGATTAATGATTGCTGTTAAGACTTCATACTCATCAATAAAATACTTTGGAAAAAAAAAAAAACAACTGTGAAGCAAAATAAGGGTCAGTGCCCATCAATGCAGCCTAAATCGGTGCCCATCTGCAGTCACACCATTGCCATGAATGCAGCCTCACCATTGCCGTGAATGCAGCCTCACCATTGCCGTGAATGCAGCCTCACCATTGCCGTGAATGCAGCCTCACCATTTCCATGAATGCAGCCTCACCATTGCCATGAATGCAGCCTCACCATTGCCATAAATGCAGCCACACCTTTGCCATGAATGCAGCCTCACCATTCTCATGAATGCAGCCTCACCATTCCCATGAATGCAGCCTCACCATTGCAATCAATGCAGCCTCACCATTGCAATCAATGCAGCCTCACCATTGCAATTAATACAGCCTCAGCATTGCCATGAATGCAGCCTTACCATTGTCATGAATGCAGCCTCACAATTGGCATCAGTGCAGCCTCACCACTGCCATCAGTGCAGCCTGATCAATGCCCATCTGCAGCCGTGGAGGGGACAGGGAGGGGGGCGGGATGATCACCAACAGGTTACATACAGGAGAATCTCCTGTTTACTCGGTGGCCTCTTATCCAAATCACCAGGGGGGCAGTATTAAATCGAAACATGGGCCGCGATTGGTCCATGGGCTGGACTTTGGACATGCCTGCTTTAAGGTCATCACAAAGGACATGGAGGCACTCTCTACGCCTAGAGGAAAAAAGATTTCATCTCGCACATGCACGAGTCCCCCGGCGATTTCTGAATGGGCGGCTGTCTTCTGTGACACACACAGGTCCCAGAAGACACCACGCCCAAATTTCCCAGAAATCAACGCGAGGAGGAGAAGACTGAAGATCACCATGGAATAGGAAGTGGCAGATTAGAACGATCTGCCTAGTAACAGGCATTTCTGGTAAGTACATTTTTTCAAATGTTTTTAATGTATTTAAGGGAGTGTTTTTATGATTTTTTTTTTTTAGGGTGGACCTCCGCTTTAAGGATATGGAATCCTTGAAGGAAAAAAGATAGAAGGAAAGTAATCTGTTTTCTGATGGGATGAAGTCCCTAAAGGATCATAATGATATTATTGTCCACCCTGCTAATAAGGGGGCGGTATTATTATCCTTGATAAGAATGCCTATGTGAATGAACTGAATAGGATTTTGTCAGATGCTGAAACATATGCACCCCTTCAATCCAATTCTACAATTAAATTTAAAAAAGGAGTTACTGTATTGCAGATTATTAATCAGTGGTACTAAGATTTTTAACTTAAAAAAGAAAAGGCTTAACTGGCTACTGTAACCCCACAAGTTCCAGTAATCCATTACCTGGCAAAAGTCCATAAGGACCCTATTAATACCCCTGAGAGGCCAATTATTTGTGGTCATGACTCTGTTACATCCAGCATAGGGTAATATATTGGTGCCCTCGCATAGTAGCTACCCCTGATCCCTCACTATTAGTGAGGTGACTTCCTATAATAAATTTGGGGTGCCCTATATATCTCCCCATTTATTCTCTGTAGATATTTGAGTGCACATCTCATACAATCTATTATTACTTTAGTAATAAGGAGAGGGATATACTATTTAGGTCATATATTAGGTAAAATTAGGTATGTCATTATACTCCGTCTAAAATGGTTGCACTGTAGTCACATTTATCATCTACGTGCATATCTATCCTGATATAGCCATTTTTCCATCAGTTATAATGGTTATGATATCCTAGGCTTAGTACATTTTATGGCAACCAATTTGCTCACTATAGAGCTCTACTAGGTAATATCTGGTATGGTATGCAATGCAGTTACGAGCTGCCCCCACTAGGGGGAGTTCTATGTGTTGATTTTGGTGTGTGACAGTTTGCAATTACCTGAGTTGTTTTGCCGTGCATCTATAAATATATATATATATTTGCAATATATACTTCAAGAGTCTACCATGACGTCCATCTTAAGATACCTTATTTAATTCAATTTATTCATATGTGTTTTAACCGGTATCTCTCATAATAGCAAGCATAGCAGACACTGCACTGAGAGCTGTATACCTGATGCCCCGCCCTAACTTCTAATTATGATTGGCTACCCCGCGATTGGGGGACAGGACAGACATGGAGACTCTTCCATTTAATGACGTGGTGCGTGGCATGCTGGCACCGTCGCTGAGGATGTCTATGATGAAACGCGTACAACGGCGCCACGCACGCTATGTCATTTCCTGTTTTTACGAGCAAATGGAACGCAAATGGAACGCAGTGTGGAGTTGCTGTCTCCACTGTGTGTCCTAGCGCTTACCTTGTAATTTTAAGGCCTGATCTCCATTAGCAGACGTCCATACTATGTATATAGTTTAGTGGTCGACCTTTTGGTTAGTTATACAAGCCTTGTCTGGGACTTTTCTTTACAAAATCCTATAATATTTTACATCCAGTGTTTTTTTAAAAAAAAATTTTGTTGATGGTTTTTAAATAAATTTACAATGATTTACTACACCATGGGAGTCCAACTACAGACTACACTACAATCTACCTGAAGGCGGAAGTCTATCCTTGATATTGCAAAAACTATGGGGGAATAATCGCAGTGAATGCACCTACATGCGTATTGCCCCTGTAGGGGCGAGTGGATCTGGTGAGTGGGGACCCTGGAGGGGAGTCACCAGAAGATATTGAGAGCACCCAAGTCACCATTGTGTTTTATGTCACATTATTTGAAGAAGATTATATGTATAACATATGGACTATTATTTGCACGTTTACATATATACCATACTTGCACATGCCACATAAGCAGAGTCACTGAATTATAGTGTGTCCGCATATTGCGGTCTTATTGCTCACGGTATTTTCATTTTAGTTGGAGTTTCTATTTATATTTGGATATATAATAGGTGAATGTAGCTCATATTTAAAAAGGTTCTCTCTCCTCAATACGGTCACATAAGTACTAGGAAATCACCAGAGAACATTTAGCATGCTATTGCTTAGTGGGCTATATATGCATTTTTACTATTTTTGAGTTTATATATCTTTATTTTTGTGTATTAAGAGGTTGTACTACTGAAAGGTCACACATACATACCCTCACATACGGTGTAATATCCATGCCAAACGTTTAATTCATGCATACTTCTCTGCCCATCCTGAAAAAAAGGCTTACCTGGGCATCCGGAGGCTGCCCGTTGGGGGGGGCAATGTCAGGGGCATGTCAGCAGTCGTCGGGTGAATCTGCATGCACGTAGGTCCACAAGGAGTGTTTCCAGACGAATTCAGCCAAGATCCCCACCAGGGGGCGCCGGTGCGCTCCCGCGGATGCCCGTACGCGCGTTCGCGCGTTCGCGCATTCGCGGGTGCGCGCGCGCGCCCGTTCGCGCTAGCGCTGTTTGGCGCCAAAGGGCCTTTAAAAGAGTGACAGGTGCTCATGTTAGCTGCTGTTCGTCTGCAGCTCTGCATCTGAAAGTTCCTGTATCTGCCTGCTTGTTATTTGCTTTGACCCGGCTACGCCTGACCATTCTCCAGTCTCCTATCCGACCCGGCTTGTCTGACCTTGTTTACTCTGCTACCCGTTGCCGAACTTCTGCCTGTCTGACTACCCTTGGATCATCCCTCCTGTTTATACTCTGCCTGATCTCCTGCCAAATACGGACTGTCTGACCTTGCTTGCCTGTGTCCTGTAACGCTGCTCCCAGCCTGCCTGTTGCATCCAGCTGCTGTCTTCGCATCTATCTGCCAGCCTACCTACCGGCCTGCACCAGTTACCTGCATCCACAGCTCAGCCATCCCTGAGGGACTTCCTTCCAGTTCCGGTGACTGCTTCTGCTGGAACCTGCATCAGGCCCTCCTACCCACTGTGCTCAGGAGACCACTGTTCCCACTTCCAGTGGCTCCTGAACCAGCGCTTAAGAGAGGTCTCCTTCTACCAGTCAGGCTCAACTACCAGGTACCTTACAAAGCCCCTATTGCTGAGAAAGCGGGGTGTCATTCCAAAAGGAGTCAGCAATATCAAGCCAAGGTTGCCATATATTAGCAATTTTTTGGGGACAAGCCCTTCCATTATAAATGAGTTTAAAGATGAGTATAACCTTAATAATCATACGGTACAACATTTGAACATTAGGAGCAGATACATTCTTCCATTGCAACAAAATTAATTTCCGAGCGTAAAACAATACTATGCGAGCCAGAGTACGAGTATGGGTCCTATGTAGGAACTTGTTTAAGACACCCAACAGTCCGACTATCAGAGTGCGAGGTATTGGTAGATGTAGGGTGTCTTCAAAAAAGGAGAGTAGGTCATTCCAGAATGTTGACAAGATTGAGCAGGACCAAAACATATGCATGTACCCAGAATCAGTGGAGCCACACCTGAAACAGGAGGCAGGGGAGTCATTACCCATAAGGGCGAGCCTGGCAGGTGTATAGTGCAACTGGTGTATAAATTTAAACTGTACATATTGGTCATTAGACCCAATAAGATTCAAAAAGCAGACCTCCGAGGCCTCCTCCCACCCCTCCTCAGACAGCCCCAGAATGTCTACTACCCATTTCCGCTGAGCAATCTGGAAGAGTTTTACCCCAGCAGCCTGCAGGCGTGAATAGATAGTCGTGACCAGTTTTTCAATGTCTGGGTATGAAAATAGCACTTCCAAAGGTAGTTCATTGAGCTCCTGGGTCAGGCCATTGAATTGTGCCCTGATGGGATGACGTAGTAGAAGACATTTAAAAAAGAATTTGTTAGTCACGCCACACCGTGCCTTCAAGTCTTCAAAGGAAATGAATGCAACAAAAATGTGAGAGATGTGGGTGACACCAATTCGTGTCCATCACAGGGAGTCAGGGTGACCCAGGAGCTCTAAGAAGTTAGGGTTGTGCCATAAGGGGGCTTCGGGAGACACCCCACCTGAGTTTGTGATCACCTTATTTCCCTCATGCCAGGCTAGCCAGCTAACTTCTATCGGAGAACCACGGGAGCAGCGTTTAGGTATGTATCTATGTCGTACATCAATAAGTGAGGCCCCAGAGCCAGCAAGAGCATTTAATTAAGCAGTGGAACAGGATGAGGAGGCCTTCAGGAACCAGTCATAAATGTATGCCAGCTGTGACGCTATAAAGTAGTGTCGCAGGTTGGGGCAGGCTAACCCACCGTCAACCTTAAGGGCCTGTAGGGAGGCCCTAGCAATTTTTGGGCTTGACCCCTGCCAGAGGAAGGAGGATAAGAGTGAATTAATTTTGTTGAAAATTTTTTTAAACAAAAAGATTGGGGATGCCCTGAAAACTGAAAAAAATTTTTAGGTAGATATATCATTTTAAAAATGTTCACACGGCCAATTAAATTTAGTGGTAGAGAGGCCCAGGTACGCAGCCTGGACTCCATATGAGTAATAATCGGAGTAATATTGAGGGATTCAAAAATGGATAAATCTGCATTAACATAAATCCTCAAATACTTAAATGTGGGTTGAATGGTCAAATTGGATTGAGATAAGTAGTTATAGTCAAGCTTAGGGCCTATAGGAAATGTTACAGACTTATCCCAGCCCACTCTTAACCTAGAAACCCTCCAAAACTCCTCCACCACTCCCAACAGGGAAATGAAGGAATGTTCCGAGCCATCCAGATAAATTAGGGCATCATCTGCGTATAGGGATATATTTTCAGACAGTTCACTGTAGCAGATGCCACCTACCGCCGCCGTCTGCCGCACCGCCAGAGCAAGAGGCTCTATGGCCAGTGCAAACAGAAGCCGTGAGAGTGGGCAGCACTGCCTAGTACCGCTTTGTAAATGAAACACCTCAGAAACATTCTTATTGGTACTTATCCTTGCCCTAGGGTTGGTATAGAGCAGGCAGACCCACTTGATAAATTGGGAACTGAAACCCATACGATGCATATTTTCCCAAAGAAAGGACCAGTTGACTGTGTTAAAGGCTTTTAACACATCCAACGATAACACTAGTCCACTTTTTTGGTCAGTGGCAACCCTGTGGACATGCAGGTACAACCAACAAATGTTATCATACGTACTCTTACCAGGCATAAACCCAATCTGGTCTCTATGAACGAGGTGAAGAATGACCTTCTGCAGTCTCAGAGCTAGTATTTTATATAGTATACCCCTTCCACTTAACTAAGTATTGTACCCATCCCCCCCTCTTTCTGCAGTTCATTATTGCCTCCACTTCAAATTCTTCTCCTTCAATCTTAATTGGTGGAGGTGGTAGTTCTTCTCTTCCTGGGAAAGAGTGGGGGATGACCAGTTTTAGTAAAGAAGCATGGAACACCAGGTGTATCCTATAAAAACTGGGCAAGGTCAGTTCAAAAGCCACAGGGTTTACTGCCCTCTTAATTTCAAAAGGACCAATGAACTTTGGGCCTAATTTACGTGACGGGCAGGGTAGTTTGAGATTGATAGCAGATAGCCGCACTTTATCTCCAACTTTGAAACTTGGGTTACTCTTTCTTCCTCTATTATAGTATTCTTCGTAGTTGTTTTGGGCCTTCTTCATGGCTTCTTGAATCTGCAAGAAATTTGTTTGGAAAAAATGTATTCGATCCTGTACTGCAGGAGTTGCAACTTCGGGGATGGAATCTGGTAGAAAAGAAGGGTGAAAATCCTCTCTCATCTTGGGAGCAGGAGCAGAAATAACAGAGGTATTGCTCAAGAGTTTGATTAGTCCTCTCTGCCTGGCCATTTCTTTGTGGATGATATGCAGAAGAGAGGGAGGTTTTGATTTCTAGAGACTTGCACAGATCCTTCCAAAATTTTGAAGTGAATTGAATTCCCCTGTCGGACGCAATGTTATGAGGAACACCATGAAGTCTTACCACTTCTTTTATAAAGATATTTGCAGTAGTTGAAGCAGAAGGAGTGCCTATTATGGGCAGGAAGTGTGCCATTTTTGAGAGGCTGTCGACAATCACTAGGATGGTAGTAAACGTCTCAGAGGGGGGCAGGTCAACGATAAAGTCCATAGAGACCTCTTTCCAGGGACGTTCAGGAACAGGCAAAGATCTTAAAAGTCCCCATGCCTTGGTGTTTGACCCCTTACTGCGTTGGCAAGAAATACAAGATTGTACATAATTTTTGCAGTCTTGTCTCCAACCTGGCCACCAGAAGGCGCGGTTGATTAACCTGGAGGTTTTCTGTATTCCAAAGTGTCCTGCCAGCTTGTGGTCTTGAAAAGTTTGCAAAATCTGAAGTCTTACCGGAGGAGGAACGAATACCTTGTCATGGTCCCATAACAAACCGTCTCTCTTTTCCAGGGAGGATACTTCGGGTCCAGTACATTGACTGGAGGCCTGTTTAATGGCCGATCTGAGATTGGGCTGAATAAGGTGAAGGAAGTTGTGTGGAGATGGGATGGTTCGAGGTTCTGTTGATTCATTGATTTCTGGGAACATACGGGAGAGTGCGTCTGCCTTCCGATTCTTAGAGCCAAGACGATAGGAGATACGGAAGTTGAACCTGGAGAAGAATAAAGCCCAACGGGCTTGTTAAGGTCTAAGACGCTTGGCTGTTTGGAGATACTCCAGGTTACAGTGGTCCGTAAAAATCATAATGGGTTGGGATGCCCCTCCAGCAAATATCTCCACTATTCTAATAGGGCGTACACACGGTCGGACTTTGTTCGGACATTCCGACAACAAAATCCTAGGATTTTTTCCGACGGATGTTGGCTCAAACTTGTTTTGTCTACACACGGTCGCACAAAGTTGTCGGAAAATCCGATCGTTCTAAACGCGGTGACGTAAAACACGTACGTCGGGACTATAAACGGGGCAGTGGCCAATAGCTTTCATCTCTTTATTTATTCTGAGCATGCGTGGCACTTTGTCCGTCGGATTTGTGTACACACGATCGGAATTTCCGACAACGGATTTTGTTGTCGGAAAATTTTATCTCCTGCTCTCCAACTTTGTGTGTCGGAAAATCCGATGGAAAATGTCCGATGGAGCCCACACACGGTCGGAATTTCCGACAACACGCTCCGATCGGACATTTTCCATCGGAAAATCCGACCGTGTGTACGGGGCATAAGGCAAATTTTATGGCTAGTAACTCTCGGTCCCCAACATCATAATTTTTCTCAGGAGGGCTGAGTTTATCGAGAGGCAAAGGCCATCGGGTGGAGTAGTATTTTTTGGCCACTTCTTTGAGACAGGATTGCCCCCATTGCCGACTCCGAGGCATCCACTGCAAGCACATAGGGCAAAACTGGATTGGGATGTTGGAGAATAGGGGCCGACATGAAAAGTCTCTTTAGTTCATTGAAAGCTTCCTGGGCTTCCTGGAACCTAGCCTGCAGGTGGGTTACTTGAGTGATGGGGAAGATGATTGAAGAGAACCCTTTAATGAACCTGCGGTAAAAATTGGCAAAGCCAACAAATCGCTGAATCCCCTTTTTATCTGAAGGGGCTGGCATTCCTGGATGGCTTTAACTTTTTGTGGGTGCATTGCAACCCCTCCTATAGAGATGATAAACCAGAGGAACTGGATGGTATCCTTCTCAAATTCACATTTCTCCCCTTTCAAGTATAGGCCATGTTTTCTGAGGATCGAGAGCACCTTCTTTACATGGATACGATGTAGTTCTACTGTGGTGGAAAAGATCAAGATGTCATCAAGATAAACAATTACAAAGTTATCCAGATGCTCACGGAAAATGTCGTTGACCAGATGTTGAAACGTAGCCGGAGCATTACAGAGCCCAAAAGGCATCACTAAATATTCAAAATGCCCGAATCTGGACCCGAAGGCTGTCTTCCACTCATCTCAATCACGTATCCGAACAAGATTGCATGCTCCCTGAAGATCTAGTTTGTTAAATATTTGAGCGGTTCGGAGACGTTGGAAAAGTTCAGGAACAAGAGGGAGCGGATACCTGTTCTTGATAGTAATTTTATTACGCTCCCTATAGTCCACACAAGGCCTCAGGGATCTGTCTTTCTTTTCGACGAAAAAGATTCCTGCTCCAGCTGGGGAAGAAGGAGGACGGATGAAGCCTTTTTCAAAATTCTCGTCGATGTAGGAGCGGAGGGCTTCTAGTTCGATCTCTGACAGAGCAAAAATGCGGACGAAGGGGATCTCGGAACTGGGTAGGAGGTCAATAGGGCAATCATAAGGCCGATGGGGTGGCAAACTGTCAGCTTTTGTTTTTATCAAAAATGTCCAGAAATTCCTGATATGCTGAGGGTACATGCTGGAGGTTATCTGGTATTGGTTGTATAGCTAAACAGGGAGCAGTTCTGTCATATTTTGACAAAAGGCAATGCTGAGAGCAATACACGGAGGAGAAAATAATTTCTTTCTTGCTCCAATTGATCTGAGGATCATGGGCCTGCAAACATGGATATCCCAGGATAATTGGAAACATGGGTGACTTTATAATGTCAAAGCGAAGAAATTCTTAATGACCAGAGTCCGTGGAAGTGAGAATAGGCTTAGTTTCCTGAGTGAAGATCCCAGAGCAGGGTAGGGACCCATCTGCCAGATGTATTTGCAGACATTGTTTCTTGACTTGTAGGGGGATGTCAGGCTTTGGGCTAGAGATGCATCCAGGAAGCAACTGCAGGCTCCTGAGTCAACGATGGCCGGCAGCCGGACCTCCTCTTCCGCCACCTGCAATGAGACCGGGAGGACAAGGTGAGATTGGTTTGAGCTAGCAACTTGGAAATTCATGGCAGACTGTGGACGGCACTTACTAGGTTTCACAGGGCAGTTGCGTAAGGAGTGGCCAGCTTCCCCACAGCACAAGCTAAGGTTGGCTTGGCGCCGGCGGAGTCTTTCATCAGGAGAAAGCGGGGACTGAACTAAACCCAGTTGCATGGGCTCGCAGTCAGAGGAGGAGGAGGAAGGGGCCGCAGAAGGTGCAGGAACAAGTGGCACCCATGGCAGCATCCAGGTAGGTCTAGAGGACTGGAAGCACTCAGAGCAATGCTCCAGTAGGCGTATGTCAAGTGTGGTGGCCAGTTGGATCAGGTGCTCCAGGGAGGCAGGAGTATCCACCCGCCTTTACAGTTTCTGAGAGACCTTGGCGATACTGGTATTTAAGAGCGGCCTCATTCCAGTTGGTGTCTCCAGACTATTTTCGGAATTCCACAGTATAGTCCTCCACAGGTCTCTTCCCCTGGATCAGAGTGTGCAGGATGGACTCGGCCATGGCAGTGCGCTGTGGGTTGTCATTTAGTTGGGCCATCGAATCAAAGAAGGTGTCCACCAACTTGAGAAGGGAGCTCTTCTGCTCAAAGAGGTTGTTAGCCCAAGATTGCGGTTCGTCAGATAGTAAGGAGATGATAAATCCCACCTTCACAGACTCAGAATGTCCTGGGTTGGAGGGCTAAATACAACAGACAAGTATTTTTCAGGAAGGGTCATTACCACTTCGGGAGCTGGGTTGACTCAACCTTGAGGGGGAGATGTCCCGCTGGCAGATGCTGATGTGGTGTCTGAGAGGCTTGAAGAAGTAGCCAGGTGTTGAAGACGGCCTTTAATCTGAAAATAACCCTCTTGGAGTCTCTGAATAGCCTGAGAGCCTGAGTAAGGGCTGAAACCTGCTGGCAGAGCACCTTGAGGGGAGAGCCAGCTCTGTCGGCCTCGCTCATGGCTAGTTTGTACTGTCAGTTACTCACCAGGGCCGAGATGCTGAGAGCGGCTCCCCTTGCAACTGAGTGCGCTATACCCCTGGAGGTGGCACAGAAGGTATCGGGCACAGAGGGGCATGGGTCACCAGCAGGTTGGAGAGGCTTGTGTGAAGGATCTTCTGGCAGAGAGACGACTAGGACACTGGACCGATGAGAAAAAGCTGCTGAGGCTCAAACACCTTGATCTGGAGATGGTATTTGAAGCAAATTCTGATGAGGGGGCCGAGGTTCAAACACAGTGGTCCAGTAGAAGGGAAGTCCTTTAAACAAGCCGGGGTCATGCACATTTATCAAGCAGAAGAGAAGTCCTAAGAACAGGCCGAGGATCAAACACAGGGATCAGGCAATAGCAACGTCCTTAGAACAGGCCGAGGGTCAAGCACAAGTATCGGGCAGGAAGAGAAGTCCATAAAGCAAGCCAAGGTCAAGTGCAGGAGAAGTTCAGAGATGGTCAAGACAATCTGGGTCACAGCAGGCAGACACAGGTAAACAGAACTTGGGAACAGGAACACTGGAAGCTGAAAAGACAAACCAGCAATGAGACAAGAAACAAGACTGCTTCATATAGGCCCGCCAGGAGACTCACAGCGTGTGCCCAGTAGCGCGCGCGTGCCCACGCTGTTGTGCCGCACCACGCACTCGCGTGCGCCGACCCGCAGTATCGTGCACTCGTATGTGCCGCAGCGCTACTCTCCCGCACAGTTCACATTAAATATCTAAAACATGCTTCTAGACCACTCTATAATTTGAGGGTAAGCAGTTTGGAGGTGTCTTCCTGGTGTTAAGTGCTATCTTTCACACTGAAGCTAGTTTCTGGGATCCCTCTCTGCAAATCTTTGATGGACTTATATTCATTTTATGTTTATTATTTCATATTTGTCGTAAACATTTCAATCATATTTTGGATCGCTGCAATTTTTTAATTAATGAAGCTCTCAGCTATAAACCTGGTATTTTCTTTTCAGCCAGCGATTTTCTTTCTTATGAAAGCAATCTGAGTTGCTGATTAGCCGCTGGATCGTTTTTAGAAGTGGCTCATTAGGCACTGGATCACTTTTAGAAGCAATGGGAGGGGTCGTCTACCACCTCCTCCCCTCACAGTTTTTACGCGGGCTTACCGTCATCACCGGCGAGCCCGGGAAACAATCCTGCAGTTTGCATGCATGGCCACAGAGGTGAGGAGAGACCAGATCATCTCTCCTTACCTCTATGATCTAGGTGGACTGGAGCTATGTCATGAAGTAACTTCCAGTCTAGGGCAGATGTAAACAATTTTTTTCTAAAATCATGAGATTTATGTTTTTTTTGTTTTGATGCTTTTGAAGGTAGATGAGAGGTTTGGGGTCCTGTAGACCACAGATGTCTCCATAAAGAGGACCTATCATCCCTTATTTCTATCACAAGGGATGTTTACATTGCTTGTGATAGGAATAAAAGTGTTAAAAAAATAAAAGGGACAGTATAAAAATAAAAAAAATAATGTGCCCCCATTCCTCCATGCTCATGCACAGAAGCAAACGCATATGAAGGTCATGCATGCATATGTAAAAATTCAATATATTGCAACTTACCGGTTCTTAGATGTGATGGCTGCATTTGTTTTCTTTTTTCAGGCCTCTTTCTTTATTTTCACCTGATGAGCCTGACATTAACACACTTCCTGTCATAATGTGACAATATTCACTCACTGCACTGTGTATTTTGTAATAGAAGTGAATATTTGAAATAGAGTAGGGATATATTTTTAAATGAATTGCCCACCTTGTCTCTTGGTCTGAATAGAAATCAAGGTCTGGCTATTGTTGCAGTATGCTAAACAATGATTGGGTCTAATAAGGGCTGCCATCAGGGGGGACAGCCAATACACATGTAGGGGGCCTTAGCATCATGAGGGGCCCAGGCCCACCAACCAACAAGACTAAGTTGTTGCTTGGCATAGCATTAGGGGTCATGTGGGACCCATGTGGCCTCCCTGACTTGTCCAGCTGGCTTTTAGAGCACCTGAGATCATGCGTGTCAGTGCCCAACCCACTTGGTCAGAGGAAATTGTGTGCCCTGCACTCCACCCCCTTCTCCCTTGTCAGTAGCAGGAGAGTTCAGAGCAGCCAGCAGTGTAGGTAAGCTTGGCTGGGAAGTGCTGGACCATGCTTCTCTATGAGGACAGAAAGGGGGCCTAACAGTGCTGACCCATGCATTGTGGGCACACGGGCGCTGCCCCCTGACACCTCCACTGCCCTCTCTATTCATGTGCCCGGGCCCTTCCAGGACGCCAGACAGATGAAATACTATGGCGGGGATAGGCAGGGGTGTGTATTTTGAAGCACATGATTAGAGCCAGAGGCTATAATAGGCATCAAAATAGGGTGGGCTCGGGGCGCAGAGCACTGCAACCCGATCCCACCCTGTTGTGTGGCATAGCGAATGAATTTTCGCTAATTTTCACACCAACGTTCCTCCCTGCCAATCAGCAGGCAGGTCAGTGAGACCTGTCTCCTGATTGGCCAAAGCATTAGGCAATCCTATTGGATGCCTAATGCTTTGGCAGAAGAAGATACACAGCGGAGGAAGCCAAGCAGACACAGGACCCACAGCCGCCGCTTCCCACTGAGGAGGAGAGTCGCAGAGGAAGAGAGCCACCGAGAAAGAGAGCCGCAGAGGAGGAGAGCTGCTGAGGAGAAGAGCCGCATCACTCCCAGGAGAGGAGCGGTAAGTGCCACCGGACCGGCCGCGGGGGGGTTAGTGGAGTGACAGCCGAGCCTGGCAGCATTTGATGGGCACAAGTGGCTGCATATACTGGGCGAAGTGGCTGCATTTGATAGGCACCAGTGGCTGCATTTACTGGGCACAAGTGGCTGCATATACTGGGCACAAGTGGCTGCATATACTGGGCACAAGTGGCTGCATATACTGGGCACAAGTGGCTGCATTTGATGGGCACAAGTGGCTGCATTTGATGGGCACAAGTGGCTGCATTTGATTGGCACAAGTGGCTGCATTTGATTGGAACAAGTGGCTGCATTTACTGGGCACAAGTGGCTGCATTTTATTGGCACAAGTGGCTGCATATGATGGGCACAAGTGGCTGCATATGATGGGCACAGTGGCTGCATATGATGGGCACAAGTGGCTGCATATGATGGGAACAAGTGGCCGCATATGATGGGGCACAAGAAGCTGCGTATGACGGGGCACAAGCAGCTGCATATGACGGGGCACAAGTGGCTGCGTATGACGGGGCACAAGTGGCTGTGTATGATGGGACACAAGTGGCTGCGTTGATGGGGCACAAGTGGCTGCGTATGATGGAAATGGTGGCTGCATTTGAAGGGCACAATGGCTGCATTTGATGGGCACAGTGGCTGCATTTGATGGGCACAGTGGCTGCATTTGATGGGCACAGTGGCAGAATTTGATGGGCACAATGGCTGAATTTGATGGGCACAGCAAGGCTGCAAATGATGGGGGGTTCCAGTATTTTTCAGTTTGTTTGCGCCCCCCCAAAAATTTTGAGCACCAGCCGCCACTAGGGCCTAAAAGTAATCCTTGACTATACAGTGCTGGAACAAGGTGAAGACCCAGGTCAGGCTGTTAGCCAGTAAGCCCCTGCACAGAGTAAAGAGCTCTAAGAAAAGCACAAAGTCCAAGGTCTATTATGATGGGACCAATGCTTTCTTTTGGTGAGCCACATTACACAGTCTATCTTGACCAGTGCCCACTGCAGTTATCCCTTTCCCAATGCATAGTGCAAGGCCACTGTAGTATTACAAATCCCAGCATGGGGGCTGGGGAGGAACTTGGGCCTACTAAAATAAATGCTGGAGCTGCAGTCCCTAGCAACAGTAGTTCCTGGAAACAATGGTTCCTAGCAGCCTGTCAGCTGTGTCCTCCACTCAGAGTGGTTGCAAGGACTGGGGGCTCCAGGCCTGTGTTTGCTGACTTTGTTCAGAGTCTGTACATCACTGCCGTGCTGGATTATACGTCCTTTGGGAGGACAGAACTCAGATCATAGAGCACTGGCTGCATATTCAATCAGTCAATTTTTGCTAAAAAAAGATGAATGGCTGGGTTGGCTCTCTAAGAGAAGACCAGCCCCAGTTATATCTGAGCACGGGGTCTGCGGGCAGGGTACTTATCGGAATCCGGGAGCCCCCTTTAATAATGCCTAATACAATGCCTAATTTTGGTAAAAATATAAAAGATGTGATGGCGTTGCATAAATATATATACAAAAAAATGCCTATTCTCAAAATTGTGTGTCCCTCTGATATTTAAAAAAAAAACTATGGTACCCAAAAAATCTCAATAGATGACACTTTATAAGCCTTTACTACTAACTCACTACTAACCATGAGCTATGGCAATAGATACCTCACGTGTGTTGTGCATTTGTAGTTTACATATAAGAAACCCTGTGTGCATGTTTGCATTTGTGGGTGTATGCAGGATGATGGAGGTTATGGTTCTTTTTTTGTTTTTAATAACATTTATTACAATTTTGTTTGTTTTACCTTTTTATTTATTGTACTTTATTGCTATCAAAAGGGGATGACAAACAAATGTGATAGCATTGAACAGGATACATGTGCTCTTTATGGAGACATCGAGGGCTAGCCAAGCACAGATTTGATTGGTTAGCTGCTTCCCTGGTTGTACCAGCCAGAGAACAACAGCTGTGGAACCAGAATTGATTAAATCAACAGGGAGGATCCTTTCCCTGTTGACGCCTAGTACGGAGAAACGCAGCGTTGGGTGGAGCCTTAGGACCTGACGTCACCCACACCAGCTGGCTGGCTCAAGTTGCAGCTGTGTCTTTCATTTTGCATTGTCTGCTAGTGCTTTTTAGATGTCAGTTGTCCATGATATGGAATAAAGGAACTGCTGTTTTAAATCTACTGCGCTATGAAGCCCTCTCTCTTCTTTTCATAACAAAATTCTATGAGTACACCCTTCTGGAATGGGTGCTATATAGTACATTGTAGCATTTGAATTTGCTGGCGGAGGAGAGGATCTCGATGGATGTATGAATCAATCACCCTGCCTGAACGATCCCTCCTGCATAAGCCTATTTGATCTCCGTAATAGAGATCCCACAGATCTGGTAATCGGCCATCTGGCATTTATTTCCTTGGCTTATTATTTTTTGGCTGTTCTGTGGGGACATATCGTGAAAGGAACTGTCTGCCCTCTTATTGAAGTTTTTTTTGAAGGACTTATACCGAATGGAGTTAAATGGAATGACACATTATATAGACGTTTTTATTTCTTCCATTCATTCATTTCACATCAGCTGTGATAGTTTTTTTCTGCACTTATTTGTTATTTGGCATTTTTTATTTGGCACCTTTTATGTTGCACATAATTATTTGCACCTTTGTTTGCACATATTTGTTTGTTCACTTTTTTGGTTGCGCATCTAATTTTATGTTTCTTTCAACGTGGACATTATGTTGTGGTGGACATTATTTACTACTACAGGTTAGAGGTGCGCATCTTCACTGGTCTCACAATTCAATTAGATTACGATTATCTGGTCACCGATTCAATTCCTGCAATGCATCATGATTACCGACGAACTCCCACTTGGGCCGCCTATGCATGATCATGATGCATATTGCGGAATCGAATAGTTGACCAGATAATCGTAATTTTTTTTTTTTTTAAAGGTAAATTTTTATTTGGTTTTGTGGTACAAGAAAGACAAACATACAAACATAAATACACATATTTCGAGCAAACATTGCTCATTGCAATACAGAATGTAAGACAATGGTATACATTTGGCATACATGTTTTCATATTGTACAGCTGTATATGTCTATTTAATTTTATTAATAAACTTGGTATCACTGACTGGAATTTCTTTATTAGCTTTATATGGCAGGTGTGATAGTGTTTTCAGAGTTAGTCCACAGACCCCATATTTTGTGAAATTTTTTTGGGCATCCTCTGGCTTCGTATGTTAATTTGTATAACGGTATAGCCTGATTAACCATGTTCAGCCAGAATGCTATCGTAGGTGGGGATTGTGATTTCCAGTGAATAGTAATAGATTTTTTGGCGTAAAATAATACAATTCTCAGGAAAGTTTGCTTGTTTTGGGATATACTCTCATCATCCACATATCCTAGTAGGCATCTCAGGGGATTGCAGATATTAGGCAATTGAGTCAAGGAACTGATAAAAGCAGTGACCCCTGACCAGAACCGCCTGATCTCGGTGCATTCCCACATCAAGTGGAAAAAGGTGGCCTCCATGATGCTGCATCTGGAGCACATTGCCGATGGTAGTTTTTTAAGTTTAAATAATAAGGATGGCGTAAAGTATGCTCTGTATAATAGTTTGGTCTGTATGACCCTGTCCCTGGAGGAGATGACAGAGGGAACCTGGAGGGGAAGTATGTCCTGCCAGATATCCTCCGTCAGCTCAGGGATATCAGCTTTCCACTTATTGAGCGTGTTACTGAGTCTGTGCGTTGTAGTGTGGAGTAGAGTTTTATAATATGTGGAGATTAATTTGTCATGGGAAGGATCTATTAATAATTGCTCTAATGGAGATAATCGAACAGTCATATTACGCAACCCAAACTGGGTGGTTGCTGTGTGGCGTATTTGCAAATAAAGAAAATAAGCTGTGCGTGGCAGTTGGTAGTCCTGGCGAAATTCCTCAAATGACCGAAACGTATTGTTTGAGAATAAATGCATTATGGTTTTTACCCCTTTTTTCGACCAGTATTCCCCATCTGTCCTACGGGCGAATTCCTGTAGATTTGGGTTACCCCATAATGGAGTGTTTGGGGAGTAGATACAATGTTCAGTATCTGGCAGCATTTTAGTTAGTTTAAGAATTCGTAAAGTCATTTCAAGAATTTTAGTGCTTTCCCTCCCTCTGAGAGATAGGCGGTGGACTAGATACTGTAGGGATTCGTAAGAGGTGAGTATGGCTGCTTCTAGGGACGTAGCCGCATTGTTGGCTTCAGGGAAGAACCACCAATGGGCATGAATCAGTTGTGCGGCTATGTAGTATGTCTGAAGACATGGTAGTGCCAAACCTCCCTCCGACACCGGCAGTTGAAGAGTATTTTTTGCAATTCTCACCACTCCCCCCTTCCAAATGAAGGTGATAAGAATAGAATCAATCTCTTTAAATTTAGTTTTGGTGATATATACTGGTGAATTGCAAAGGATGTATAGGAAACGTGGGAGGAATATCATTTTAAAGATATTTATCCTACCTAATATCGTTAGGGGAAGATTGGTCCATGTCTTCAGTGTGGTCTTCATTCTGCTAATAAGTGGGTCTAGATTATATTTACTATAAGAGGATAGAGGATGTTGAATCATGACCCCCAGGTATCTGAAAGAGTCAACTATTTGTAGCGGGCAAGAGGAAGGGGGTGTAAACACCGCATCCGGATCTATTTTAAACATAAGGGATTTGTCCCAATTAACTTGAAACCCTGAGAAAAGGCCGAACTGTCGAATAATTTCCAGCAGGGTTGGGAGTGACGATTGAGGGTCCGCCAGGTATATTAGCATGTCGTCAGCGTATAGAGATACTTTCTCCTCTAGGCCCCCAATCGTCAGTCCCTTTATTTCCCCACTGGATCTTATCAGTGCTGCCAGAGGTAGATAATCGTAATTAGATCAAATCGTGAAACCAGTGAAGATTAGTAATGGTGCCGATCTGCAATTTTTATCATGACTGCGATATTATGGCAGACACATCGAACACTTTTGACACATTTTTGGGACTATTGGCATTTATACAGCGATCAGTGCTATAAAAATGCATTGATTACTGTAAAAATGTCACTGACAGTGAAGGGGTTAACACTAGGGGGCGATTAAGGGGTTAACTGTGTTCCCTCACTGTGTGTTCTAACTGAAGGGGGAGGGGACTGACATAGAGGAAATGACAGATCGTGGTCCCTAGCTATTAGGAACTCACGATCTGTCACTCACAGAACAGAACAGTGATTTGTGTGTTTACACACAAACGTCCATGTTCTGCCTCTCGTGCCCACGATCGCTCGTGGCCGGTGGTCATTGCGACCATCGGCCACAAGCATAGGCACCCCCGATGTGTCTACCCGGCCCACCTCTCTGCCCTCACATCTCATGTCTCTCCTGACGTCAGTGGGGAACTCTCAGCCCCGCCCGCCACACTTCTGATTTGATAGCGACAGTCAGCGGGTGGGGCTGAGAATTTCGCCAGGACTACCAACTGCCACGCACAGCTTATTTTCTTTATTTGCAAATACGCCACACAGCAACCACCCAGTTTGGGTTGCGTAATATGACTGTTCGATTATCTCCATTAGAGCAATTATTAATAGATCCTTCCCATGACAAATTAATCTCCACATATTATAAAACTCTACTCCACACTACAACGCACAGACTCAGTAACACGCTCAATAAGTGGAAAGCTGATATCCCTGAGCTGACGGAGGATATCTGGCAGGACATACTTCCCCTCCAGGTTCCCTCTGTCATCTCCTCCAGGGACAGGGTCATACAGACCAAACTATTATACAGAGCATACTTTACGCCATCCTTATTATTTAAACTTAAAAAACTACCATCGGCAATGTGCTCCAGATGCAGCATCATGGAGGCCACCTTTTTCCACTTGATGTGGGAATGCACCGAGATCAGGCGGTTCTGGTCAGGGGTCACTGCTTTTATCAGTTCCTTGACTCAATTGCCTAATATCTGCAATCCCCTGAGATGCCTACTAGGATATGTGGATGATGAGAGTATATCCCAAAACAAGCAAACTTTCCTGAGAATTGTATTATTTTACGCCAAAAAATCTATTACTATTCACTGGAAATCACAATCCCCACCTACGATAGCATTCTGGCTGAACATGGTTAATCAGGCTATACCGTTATACAAATTAACATACGAAGCCAGAGGATGCCCAAAAAAATTTCACAAAATATGGGGTCTGTGGACTAACTCTGAAAACACTATCACACCTGCCATATAAAGCTAATAAAGAAATTCCAGTCAGTGATACCAAGTTTATTAATAAAATTAAATAGACATATACAGCTGTACAATATGAAAACATGTATGCCAAATGTATACCATTGTCTTACATTCTGTATTGCAATGAGCAATGTTTGCTCGAAATATGTGTATTTATGTTTGTATGTTTGTCTTTCTTGTACCACAAAACCAAATAAAAATTTACCTTTAAAAAAAAAAAAAAGGCTGGCACCTTGCTGTGGGTGGGTGGCTGCTGTGGGTGGCTGCTGGCCTGGCTGGCACCTTGCTGTGGGTGGCTGCTGGCCTGGCTAGCACCTTGCTGTGGGTGGGTGGCTGCTCTGGGTGGCTGCTGTGGGTGGCTGCTGGCCTGGCTGGCACCTTACTGTGGGTGGGCGGCTGGCTGGCCGGCTGGCATGTCTGTCCATCTGAGTGTCGAGGCGAGGGTGGCTTGTCAGACTCAATAGGCCCAGTGTGCGCAGGTGTAATGATGTTGTGTGCGTGTCCTGTATGCCTCTGTGCATTGGGTCTGCACTCTTTAGGCTTCTGGACCCCAAAAAGATGTCTGTGGCCCGCAGAGACCAATATTGGTAAAATCAGCCTGGTTTGCAACCGATACTGATTTTCTTGAAAATGCTGATATCGCCCTGCAATAATCGGCCATACCGATAATCGGTCGATCCCTACATGTAACATGAATATCATATATGTAATTCACAAGCTATAGCAGCGCTCTGGAAATAAAAATAAAGTCCAATGCTGATAATATGCCCTCTGAAGAACGAGTCCAAAGCGCATCAGGTGATCCTAATGCCGCGTACACACGGTCGGACTTTCCGGCATACTTGGTCCGGCGGACCAGAGTGTGCCGGACAATCCGCCCGTGTGTGGGCGGCGGCGGACTTTTCCGGCGGACTTCTTCCCAAAAGCCCGCCGGACCTAGATTTCAAACATGTTTGAAATCTTTCCGTCGGACTCAGTTTCGGGCGGAAAGTCCGCTCGTGTGTGTGCTGGTCCGACGGAAAGCCCGCTCGTGTGTAGGCTGGTCCGACAGACCAAATACGACACGAGGGGATGGTATTGCATCTCGCGCTCGCTGCAATAGGAAAAACAAATCTTCCTATTGCGGCGAGCGCGGGGCATACCAGGCCCTTAGGTCTGGTATGGATTATAAAGGGGAACCCCGCTACGCCGAAAAAACGGCGTGGGGTCCCCCTAAAATCCATACCAGACCCCGATCCGAGCACGCAGCCTGGCCGGTCAGGAAAGGGGGTGGGGACGAGCGAGCGCCCCCCCCCCCCTGAACCGTACCAGGCCGCATGCCCTCAACATGGGGGGTGGGTGCTTTGGGGGAGGGGGGCGCCCTGCGCCCCCCCCCCCAAAGCACCTTGTCCCCATGTTGATGAGGACAAGGGCCTCTTCCCGACAACCCTGGCCGTTGGTTGTCGGGGTCTGCGGGCGGGGGCTTATCGGAATCTGGGAGCCCCCTTTAATAAGGGGGCCCCCAGATCCCGGCCCCCCACCCTATGTAAATGAGTATGGGGTACATGGTACCCCTACCCATTTACCTAGGAAAAAAGTGTAAGTAATAAAACACACCACACAGGTTTTTAAAATATTTTATTAAACAGCTCCGGGGGGGGGGTCTTCTTCCGGCTTCGGGGGTCCCTCCGCTTCATCTTCTCCCGGCGTCCGGTTGGTTCTTCTCCGCTCTCCGGCCTCTTCTCCCGGTGTCGCAGGTCTTCGGCCGGCCCCTCCGCTCTCTTCATGTAGCTCTATTGCGAGCGGAGGTCCGGACTTCTGGGCTTCTTGGCTTCTTGGCTTCTTGGCTTCTCTTCTCTTCTCTTCCCCCAGATGTTGACACGACGCTCTCTCCGGCTGGACTGGTCTCTGAGGGCTGCGTTGTGACTTATATAGGCGGAGACCCCGCCCCCATATGATGTCACAGTCCCTGGGCATGCTGGGACTGTGACGTTTTAGGGGGCGTGGTCGACCACGCCCCCCGACCACGCCCCCTAAAACGTCACAGTCCCAGCATGCCCAGGGACTGTGACATCATATGGGGGCGGGGTCTCCGCCTATATAAGTCACAACGCAGCCCTCAGAGACCAGTCCAGCCGGAGAGAGCGTCGTGTCAACATCTGGGGGAAGAGAAGAGAAGAGAAGCCAAGAAGCCAAGAAGCCAAGAAGCCCAGAAGTCCGGACCTCCGCTCGCAATAGAGCTACATGAAGAGAGCGGAGGGGCCGGCCGAAGACCTGCGACACCGGGAGAAGAGGCCGGAGAGCGGAGAAGAACCAACCGGACGCCGGGAGAAGATGAAGCGGAGGGACCCCCGAAGCCGGAAGAAGACCCCCCCCCCGGAGCTGTTTAATAAAATATTTTAAAAACCTGTGTGGTGTGTTTTATTACTTACACTTTTTTCCTAGGTAAATGGGTAGGGGTACCATGTACCCCATACTCATTTACATAGGGTGGGGGGCCGGGATCTGGGGGCCCCCTTATTAAAGGGGGCTCCCAGATTCCGATAAGCCCCCGCCCGCAGACCCCGACAACCAACGGCCAGGGTTGTCGGGAAGAGGCCCTTGTCCTCATCAACATGGGGACAAGGTGCTTTGGGGGGGGGGCGCAGGGCGCCCCCCTCCCCCAAAGCACCCACCCCCCATGTTGAGGGCATGCGGCCTGGTACGGTTCAGGAGGGGGGGGGCGCTCGCTCGTCCCCACCCCCTTTCCTGACCGGCCAGGCTGCGTGCTCGGATCGGGGTCTGGTATGGATTTTAGGGGGGACCCCACGCCGTTTTTTCGGCGTAGCGGGGTTCCCCTTTATAATCCATACCAGACCTAAGGGCCTGGTATGCCCCGCGACGGGGCTCGCAAGGTGTCAATCTAGCCGATAAAAGCGGCAAGATTGACATCCTTTTCTAGTCCCGTCGCACCTGAGTCACGTTCAAAATGAACGGACTTGTCCGTGTGTGGGCAAGTCCGTTCATTCTGAAAGTCCGCCGGAACTCCGGCGAAAGTCCGTCGGAAAGACGGGCGGACTTAGCCCGCCGGAAAATCCCGGCGTGTGTGGGCAAGTCCGTTCGTTTTAAAGTCCGGCGCACCTGGCGGACAAAGTCCGTCGGAAAGTGTGCCGGACCAAGTAGGATAGAAAGTCCGCTCGTGTGTACGCGGCATAAGGGTTTCCTAAAGAAATATGCTTACATCAAATGAAAAGTAAAATGGCATTTCATAATATTCGAATCATTTGCAGCCTATAACGATACTCGCTCACCAGAATATTATGAGATGCTATTTTACTTTTTTTTGATGTAAGCATATTTCTTAAAAAGGGATTATCTCTTTTTAAAAAAAAAAACAGTTTTACGCTATGAGGATTCCTTCTCTGTTTCCTTATGGTTTGTGATAAACGAGACAACAAATGAACACCCTGCTCTGAATGAGTAGTCCTTGTATGCTGATTGAAGACGCAGGCTTGCTACAGGCTACTGACACATCATTGTAACAAGGCGTCTTTATACCATTGTTCTGATGAGTGCGTTTTTTGAGAGGAGCGGTCTCACGTGGTGCGGGGAAGATTTCTTATTCTTTGGAAAAACACCATATGAATACATTTAGGATCACCTGATGCACTTTGGACTCGCTCTTCAGAGGGCATATTATCACCATTGGACTTTGAAGTTTTTATTTCCACAGCAGCCACCCAGAGCAGCCACCCACCCACAGCAAGGTGCTAGCCAGGCCAGCAGCCACCCACAGCAAGGTGCCAGCCAGGCCAGCAGCCACCCACAGCAAGGTGCCAGCCAGGCCAGCCAGGAGCCACCCATCATAGCATGGTGCATTGCAGACAGAGAATATCTGTTTTGAAATTTGTGTGTGTTTTACTGTTTTTCTTCCATCAGTTTTCATGCAGGTATGGTGTGAAGAACGAGCTCTTAATGT
This sequence comes from Aquarana catesbeiana, assembly GCA_037953035.1. Lineage (NCBI taxonomy): Eukaryota > Metazoa > Chordata > Amphibia > Anura > Ranidae > Aquarana > Aquarana catesbeiana. The sequence continues at coordinate 132,754 of JBBHAA010002039.1, forward strand.
TTAATTTTTAATGAACATTAAACGCTTGCTGACCAGCCGCCGCAGTTTTACTGCTGCAGAATGGCACAGCTGGACGAAACAACGTTACCTTACGTCGCTTTGCCTTTTGGCCACTAGGGGTGCAGGCGCACTGCCAGAGGCACGCGCACTCCCGCGGCATGTGCCCGGAGTTGATGCAAGTGCCCGACGGTTCTTTCAGGGGAGAGGAGACAGATCGTGTGTTCATACTCTCTCCTCCTACACAGTCTCATCCCTCCACAGTTAGAACACACCCAGGGAACACAGTTAACCCCTTGATCGCCCCCTAGTGTTAACCCCTTCCCTGCCTGTGACATTTACACAGTAATCAATGCATTTTTATAGCACTGATCACTGTATAATTGTCAATGGTTTCAAAAATGTTTCAAAAGTGTCTGATGTGTCCGCCATAATGTAGCAGTCCCGATGAAAATCACAGATCGCTACCATTACTAGTAAAAATAATAATAATAAAATTGCCATAAATCGATCCCCTATTTTGTAGACACTATAACTGTTGCACAAACCAATCAATATACACTTATTGCAATTTTTTAACCAAAAATATATAGAAGAATACGTATCGGCCTAAACTGAGGAAAAATTTTTTTTTTTTGATAAAAAATGTGGGGTATTTATTATAGCAAAAAGTAAAAGATATTGTGTTTTTTTCAAAATTGTCGCTCTTCTTTTGTTTATAGTGCAAAAAATAAAAACTACAGAGGGAATCAAATACCACCAAAAGAAAGCTCTGTTTGTGGGAAAAAATTTTGTTTAGGTACAGCATCGCACCACCGCGCAATTGTCAGTTAAAGCGACACAGTGCCATATCGCAGCAAATGACCTGGTCATTGAGCAGCCAAATCATCCAGGGCTGAAGCGGTTAACATGTTCAGTTTATTCCAGATTTGTGCATAAAATTTGTGTTATTTTTGAAAAGTTTAAATGTACAAAATATCGGCAAATAATATTGGCTATTGGCAGGAGAGTTGGCCAAAATATCGGTATTGTATCGGCACTGATAAAACGATATCGGTCGATCCCTAGTTACATTGTCCTGAAGAAGCGGAGCTCCCATGAAACATGTAGACCAAATAAACTTACTATGCAATTGCTGATCAACTGAACTCCAGCTCTGTACCAATTTGTATCCTTGTAATTCTATACTGTATGGTATACCTAATGAAGTGTTTATGTCTTAAATATTTAATGTAATAAAATGTTGCATTTTTTTATACAGGTTCTAGTGTTGGTTTAGTTCTCAAAGACATATTTAAAGTTCCGGTACTATTGTGTTTGGCCTGTTCTACACTGACTTCATTGCACCCCTGTAGATATAATCTATGTAAACTATTATATATAGCAATGGAAAAATATAGATTACCTTGCAGGAAATATATAACAAGTTCATAAATGGGTGAATAGATGTATTCAGTATTTGATGCTTCATAAAATTTGTCATATTTCATTAAAACTGATAAGAGGAATAAAAGACAAAAAGTTATTACCGGGGCTACTAGGTTTTCTCCTGGTCGTAGCCCCCCTGACGGTTTTCTCGAGTGTGGCTCGGGGTTAAATTTCAGCACCATTAGCAGTAACCCCGAGCCACACTCGGGATCACATTGCAGGATCCTGGTGCAGTGTTACTCACCTTGTCCCCGTGATCCTGTGATGTCCCCCACTGTGTCTGCGGGCTCTGTCCTCCTCCGAAGCCTCTCTGTGCCGGGCTCCATCCCCTGCGAGCCCCAGGGGGTGGAACCTGGCGGCAAATTAAAAAAAAAATAAAAATTATAACACATACACTACTGTAATCTTACAGATTACAGTAGTGTATGAAATTATTTCACATCCCTTTTGTCCCCAGTGCTTTGTCCAATGCCCTGCATGCAGTTTTATATTATATATACTGTTCTTTCTGCCTGGAAACTGGAGATTGTCCATAGCAACCAAAAAGTGTCCCTTCATGTCAAAAGTGGTTTTAGACCAGCTAGAAAACAGCGATAGTAAATTAGAACACTTGCAGAATTGAGCGATAGCGAATCGTGGGGAAATGTATTTTATTATTATATTATTTTTTTTAATTATTTATATTTATTTATTATATTATAATTTATGTTTTTGTGTTTCAAACTTCATCATACCCGGGATATCTATTATGCCCCGTACACACAGTCAGATTTTCCGACAGAAAATGTGTGATAGGACCTTGTTGTCGGAAATTCCGACCGTGTGTGGGCTCCATCACACATTTTCCATAGGATTTTCCGACACACAAAGTTTGAGAGCAGGATATAAAATTTTCCGACAACAAAATCCGTTGTCGGAAATTCCGATCATGTGTACACAAATCTGACGGACAAAGTGCCACACATGCTCATAATAAATAAAGAGATGAAAGCTATTGGCCACTGCCCCATTTATAGTCCCGACGTACGTGTTTTACTTCACCGCGTTCAGAACGATTGGAATTTCCGACAGCTTTGTGTGACCGTGTGTATGCAAGACAAGTTTTAGCCAACATCCGTCGGAAAAAATCCTAGGATTTTGTTGTCGGAATGTCCGAACAAAGTCCGACCGTGTGTACGGGGCATTAGACTCTTGGTGGACAGATTTAAGTGAGTTATTGATAAGAATTACAGACCTACAATATAAAACGCCAAATTCCCATGCAAAATAATTGTACCGCTTTCAGCACCTAAAATCCGAAATAATCATACCGCCAGGAAGGTCAAGCAAACTTTTGAAGGATTTTGACAAGCTCTCCGCCATCTCTTTGCTCAGTCTTAGTTCTTCTACATCTGAATTCCAGTCATGTCACGGAACACCTAGACACAGAGATACATTGTCACTAATGGTTATTATATTGTCCAGATTTCTTTATTTTTTTATAATAATATTTACAAAACTAAGACCTAGAGCCACATAGGCAGCTTTTATCTAACTCCATACATATATAATTGATGTAAATTATTACAACTCTTTCAAAATGAATACATTATTAAATGTATTTTTATAAAAGCAGTGCAAGTACCTGAATCTGCCCTGGTATTATCCTCCTGCAATCTGTTAAAGGATAAGTTCAACTTTTGGGAACATGTTCCACCCATTTTCCTCCTAGTTCCCCATACTAGCTGTCACTTTTTGAAATCAGCCTGGCTCCACCCACACAGGCCCATCATTCATTGAAAGAAACTGAAATAAAAAATAGATGGTGCCCAGGTGAATGAGACACAGGATCCAAAGTGACGGCCTGAGTGGTGATGATGCTGGAGAAACAACAGACTGGATACAAGATGGCCATGGATAGAAGGCATGTTGGGGCTGGGCTCAGCCTTTCCTTCTCAGAGCTCTGTGCTCAGCTATCGGTTAATTGCCAAAGACTCTTCCTTCCACAGTGGCCCACCTGGTCTTCATTTACTGCTCGTCAGCTAGAGCTGCTGGTTATATAAATTCCTTGGATCAGATCTTCTGTGCCTTTGCTTTGGTCAACATATCCGGACTCTCTCTGCTGTGTTTTCCTGTGAAAGACTTTTGCTTGGCTGACTTCCCTTCTGGTTCCTGACCCTGTTTGCTGCACCCGACTTCACTGATCTCTGGACTCCTGTTTCTCTGGCTTGTTCTGACTACCCATCCTGGTTAATAATAGTGAACAATTCCTCGCCAGAAAGTATTAATAAATTTGGATAAATTAAAGCAGCTACACCCTAACTGGATGAAAGAATCATCAGTACATAAGTGAAAAAAGGGGGGATATGGGGAGCGCTAAATAAAGATAAAAATCATATATATAAAATTATATATTGTATATTTTAGGTATAAAAATAAAATTATAAACACCCAGTGCTGACCACAAATGATAAATTCTAGTGTATAATAACCAGCCTACCTATGTGAATCAAACAAATAAGTTACTGGGACTAAAACCAATAAAGATGATAATGTACGGTGATTGTTGAACAACCATAACACAAAGGAGTGATACAAATAATGATAATTCAAATAAACATAATGAAAAAATTGCAATAAACATATAAAAAGTCCATCAAAGGTGAAAAAATATTTGAAGTGCAATCCTGGTCTGAATCATGACATCAAAGCGTGAACAGCAGAATCCCTTCACCATCATTGAAAAACACCAATGTGCTTATGGAAACGGGTGTCAGCTTACCAGATGGAGTTGACCAATTTAATGAAAAAAAGGTCAAATAGGCTTTAGCAAGATAATGCTTGCTGCAATGGAGAGAGGTAAACCAGACTCTTATCCTCACATCACAGGGTCTCACGTACGGGATATAAAACAGATGGAGAGGAACCGAACATAGTGTAACACATTTAAAAATGAATAAAAACAACCATAGCCAAAAGGCTACTCACATATAAGGTGCCAACGCCCGACACTGAGGCTGGAAAGCGTATCTTTGGTGGCGAACCTGCACTGCAACAAGGTTCTCAGCTGATCGTGGCAGCGGCGTGCGTTCCACCCAGGAGTAGAACTTTCAGAGGAAGAGCCACCAGCACCGTCGCAGGGGCCAAAACCCGCACCGGGACAGGAAAGAACTCAGCTACCGCACAGCCCTCCATTATGTTTATTTGAATTATCATTATTTGTATCACTCATTTGTGTTATGGTCGTTCAACAATCACCGTACATTATCATCTTTATTGGTTTTAGTCCCAGTAACTTATTAGTTTGATTCACATAGGTAGGCTGGTTATTATACACTAGAATTTATCAATTGTGGTCAGCACTGGGTGTTTATAATTTTATTTTTATACCTAAAATATACAATATATAATTTTATATATATGATTTTTATCTTTATTTAGTGCTCCCCATATCCCCCCTTTTTTCACCCATCCTGGTTACCAAACTCTGGCTATGTTTTGACTACTTTGCTCTGTTTATACCATTTTACCATTTTAATAAATAGTGTGATTTTACTGCACTTCTGTCTCAGTCTGATTCATGGTTCCTGACAAGGCAGCTCCCAGGAGATGAAGAAATCTCTATGCAGCAGAAAAACAGAAACAAAGGAGCGCCACTCTAGGTGCAGTATGCAAAAAGAGTCTATTTAGACAAATGTCAACTTAAATGTCAAGCCCGGAGAAGCACCTGAGGGCAGCGGGAGGTTGGGTATCCCCTCCTGCTGCCTGTAATAATGATCTAATGGCTGAGCCACTATTATCGATCTTATGGTGAAGAAAATCTCTGGCTCTAAAAAATGATATCTGAATGATGTCTGTTAGCTGCAGGCATCATTCAGATATCACCACTTAAAGTTAATGTGCTGACAAGGAACCTTTACATAACCTATCCTCCCTTCAGACCATCATGAATGCTGCTGCCAGGCTCATCCACATTACCAACCACTCAATGTCTGCCACCCCTTTCTGCCAATCTGTCAAGGAAGACGTTCTGGTAATCCAGCAGGGGCTGTGCGCGGGTGCGCGCGGGTGCATGCAGACGTGCAGTGTGACAGCACTTAGCGCCAAGAAGCTCAGTTAAAGGAGTCTGTCACCATGCCTTTATGCTGTCCGGTCTACAGCGTTTTCTAAAACCCTGGCTACTTGTTACCTGCTTACCTGATTCCTGTCTACCCGGCCTGTTCCTGTTTGCTGCCAGTCTCCGACCCCGGCTTGTCTTGACTACTCTCCTGCCTCCTCCTTTGGTTTGATCGCTGCCCGCCTGTTTCCGACCTGGCCTGCACCCTGACTACTCTTCTGCCTCCACCTGGTGCCTGCTCTGCCCGCCAGTGTTGACATGGCCTGTCTGACCTCACCAGAGTTCCTGCCAAACTACAGAACACCTCCTCGCTGTTTGCTGTTCCAGAGTTCCTGCCTAGCTACAGAGCTCCTCCTTGCAGCCTCCTTGCAGTTCCAGTGTTCCTGCCAAGTTACAGTGCACCTCCTTGCAGTCTGCTGTGCCGGAGTTCCTGCCGAACTACAGAACACCTCCTCGCTGTCTGCTGTCCCAGAGTTCCTGCCAAGCTACAGAGCTCCTACTTGCAGCCAGCTGTTCCAGTGTTCCTGCCAGTCTCTCTTAGATGCTTCAGAAGTCCGGATTAGCCCTACACCTGCCACCCATTAGGCACTTGTGCTTCTCTGCACTCCTGAGTCCCTGTCTCCTCTACCAGGGGTTCTCGAGTCAGAGGCATACGAGAGGCCACTCCCTGCATTCTGGGCTCCATCACCAGGTACGTGACACAATCCCTCCATTGGCTGCCACTCACCCAACAAATTAAATTCAAAATACTAATAATAACTTATAAAGTCATCCACAACTCTGTCCCCAGCTACATCACTAACCTAATCTCAAAATACCAAACAAATCATTCTCTTTGTTCCTCCCAAAACCTCCTGTTCTCTAGTTCCCTTATCACCTCCTCCCATACTCACCTCCAGGACTTCTCCCTAGCCTTGACCCTCCCTTTTAGATTATAAGCTCTAACGAGGAGGGAGTCTGATTTCTTCCTGTATTGAATTGTATTGTAATCTGTACTGTTTGCTGTACCTTGCAAAGCGCTGCACAAACTGTTGGCACTATATAAATCCTGTGTAATAATAATAATGATATGAAGAGAGAACAGAGTGACGGATTGATGAGCTAATCACTGTGGCTTCTCCTTTCACTGTGTAGCCACTTTTTTATATGAAAAATATATATCTTCACTCACATAATTGCACCTAAAAATTAACCCATAGGAAATCAATAAAAATAATTGCAATCCCTGGGAAGAACCTACAGCATGGAGTAGAATTAATTTGAACATTCAGAAAAATTATAGCCAAACAAAAATTGAAAACCAAAATTATATGTAGCGGTACCCCCATGGGGGCTGCTGGGTTGTTCATCATCATTTTGCCAATCACTCCGCTTCCAATCTCCCATGCATGCACATGACACCAAACAGTCATTGTTAAAGTTTTATTACTCTTTATTCGTGGAATAAATCTGGGAGTTGTTCATAGGTAGATATGAGATGCTCCGCAGACCCCACTTTATATGAGGGTATAACCCACAGCCATAGCTTTTGTTACTGGACTTCCCTAAACGATCCTTTCCTGAGTCTATTGCTTTCTCTGGTGCAGTACTCCCAAGTTGAACAAAAGGCATTACTCTGAATAATTTCCCCTGCTTGACTGATAGAATTCCTTTTGGGTATTCATGTTAGAGTCACAGGCCATCACTGCCTATTTCCATGACACACACGCTAACGCCCATCAGTCTCTGAAAGTTACTGTCCTTATAGTTTATACTGTAGTCCATAGGCTCACAGCATGTCCCTTGACTCACTCTGACACTTGCTTCTCTGGGTTTTCACGGAGCTGATTCTCTCCCAACCAACAGTCCATGTTTCCCACAGAAAGTTGATCACCCAGTCTTTTTCCTCCGCTTCACTTCTACTTCCTCCTCATTCGTCCGGCACATCCCCGCGTGGGAATGCCCGGCTCTTTCCCCAGCGTTACATGCTGACTCCGCTGTACTCCAGGCGCCCAGCTTGGACCTCCTGGAACACTTCTCAATCCTGTCCCCAGGCCTTCCTCTCCATCTCCCGGGCCCCAGACCCTCCTGTTCTTTCCTGGGCCCTAGGCCCACCTGTTCTTTCCTGGCCCTAGGCCCTCCTCCCTCTTGAAAGCATGTGACCCCCTTGTATGAGAGACCTCCTCTCGACCAAACAAATTAATGATTGGTCAGGACTCTCACATGAGTTTCCTGCCACTCAGGTGTCAGCCCATGCTCTCCTTCTGGAACAATTTACAGTCACCCAGAGGAGGTATCTCTGAGCCCAAGTGTAGGTGGCCACCCCCCCCACACACACACTATTCTGACACTCCCAAACCTGAATCAAAACAACCAGGCCTGGTAAAAAACCCACAGGCCTGGCTAAATTTACCTGTACTAAATCCTATGCTATTAAATCCTACCCTATAGTAGAGGGCGCTACATCTATAACCTAAAAAGGCTTCAGTCTATAGAATCATTCAACATTACATAACAGGTTCTGTTGAGCACAAAATTTGAAATACAAAAATAACAAAAAAAGAGTTCCTCTCTAAAAAAAGTTCAACAAATAAACCAAACACAAAATGACAGTACAGCCATGTAATAAAGTAATGTGATCCTGCTGTAATTAATCAGACAATGACAGTGATGTGGACAGGGCCAGGTGGTTGGTATCCTAGTTGGAAGATTTGAAAAGCAACCTTTTTTTGTGTATGTGTGCACTATTCTCTGTGGTTTAATGTGTATATTGGTCTTTATAGCAGCACCAACCTTAGAACTGTATGTTTAGAGCAGTGGTTCTCAACCTTTCTAGTGCCGTGACCCCTTGATAAAACTTCCAAAGTTGTGGGGACCCCAACAGTAAAATTATTTTCATAGCCTGTGTTGTCAGCACCCAAGGCAAGACAAGTAATTTGCGGCCCTAACCGTGGAATGTAGCGCTCCCTGAGTCCCTTCCACTTGTACAGTATTAAAACCCCTTATGGTACATTTTAGGATGTACCAATCTTTCTCTTTGTTTTCCTTTCTTTTCCTTTTATCTCTCTCTATCCTAATTTCTTGTTTTTTTTTCCCAATCCCTCTCTCTAGCCATCTTTCTTGTTCTTTCTCTTTTTCTCTCTTTTTCTTTGTTCCTCCTCCTCTTTTCCTCTCCTTTCCATGTATTCTCCATTTTTATTCCTTCTCTTTGTCAGGGCTGGGCTCACCCCTTCCTTTTCAGAGCTGGCTGCTCAGCTGCCGGCTAATTGCCAGCTCCTATCTCTCCACAGTTACTCAGCTGTTGATGATATCCTGCTCGTCAGTTCTGCCTACTTAAGCCATTCAGCCCAGTGGATCTCTGCCTTCGCCTTGGTCAACTTTACAGAGACTATCTCCTGCGTTCCTGTTTAAAGACTTGCTTTGCTGACATCCCTTCTGGCTCCAGATCCTGCTTGCTCTTCCACTACGTTGATCCCGGACTTCTGGCTTGGCTGACTATCCATTCCGGCTACTGTACTTTTAGCTATGTTTTGACTAAGTTTGTTCTTTTTACTTTTATTATTAAACAAGTATGATTTAACTGTACTTCTGTTTCAGTCTGATTTCATGGTTTCTGACAGTAGGCGAGGGCCATGAATTCAGAAGATCTAGTCAATCCACTTGTTGGTAATATTTTTTTCAGATTGGATGAACTGGATCACCGCATGGATCAGTTTGCCATGGCATTACAAACGCTCCTAAGTCGCATGGCTCACCTGGAATCTCCCACTGTGGCCGCCCCAGTACAACCTATGTTGCAGGCCATCCCTGCTGCTGCTCCAGTCTCTGTGCAGGCACCCGCCTTAAGTATTACCTCTATAAGAGGTATGTCTGGTTACACTCCGCTTCCCCAGCGATTTGGGGGTGATCCAGTCCAATGCAGAGAGGGTTTCTCAACCAGGTTTAGATATACTTTGAGATGCTGCCCCGGGCGTTTCCCACAGAAAGAAGCAAAGTAGGTTTCGTGATACCTTTGCTTTCTGAGAGAGCCTTGGCCTGGGCAAATCCTCTATGGGAGACACAAAAAACTGTTGTCTTGAGCTACCCTGAGTTTGTGGCTTTGTTTAAAAGGGTATTTGACATTCCCGCATGCTCCGCTTCTGCTGCCAAGTGCCTCATGTCCATCGAACAGAGTACAAGAACTGTTGCCGACTACGCCATTGAATTCCGTACTCTTGCATCAGAGGTTGCGTGGAACAATAAGGCCCTCATGGCTGTTTTTTTTCATGGTCTCTCGGATACCATCAAGGATGAGATAGCAAGAATCGAAAATAAAAAGAAAAACTGCGCTACAGAGCAAAAAGTCAAGGTAGAAGCTGCACATAAAATACACCAATATCTGTGTATACCATGGAAAATAAAAATAAATAAAGTGCGCTAACTGTATGAGAATATACACATAAATGTGAATGCATATGGGTGGTAGTGAAAACCACAATCTACTGAGAGCAAAATGAATGACTCAATGAGTGGTGAAAAAATATGCGTGCCAATCATAAAAACTCAAATAAAAAGAAAAAAGTGTACATGTGAAGTACAACAATATTAATAATGTGAAAACATGATAATCAAACAGACTCAGTCCATGAGTTCAAACATAAAATGTTCATCAGTGAAAAAATGCTTCCATCCACTATACAGCTTAGCAGCAACCAATCTCCCTATGAGTGGATCGACAAAGGAGAGGGATGTGCAGGATGGTACAATTCCACTGGCGGTGACTCCAATAAGTGAGAAAAGTGGTAAAGGTGGACTCTTACCCTCCGTGTTGGACCCCCTCCTTGGCAGGGTCTATCAGGCATGCAGATTTTGCCCTCTGCAGGGACCGTGTGATGAGAAGATCCCCCCAGCAGCTGTCAGGAATGCTGTCTCCGGTCCGGGCTAGTCCAAGTGAAACGCCTGAAGAGGGGGGAAGGACAGCTCTTTGTTAGCAGGCTGTTGCCTGAAGCCTCCGCTCTCGCTGTCACCCTCCGCGCCTCCTGTCTGCGTGAGAAGGACATGAATTTGCGCGGGACTGTGCTGGAAACTACACTTCCCAGCATGCAGCGCGGCACACGGAGCCCAGTAATGGAGGGCTCCGTGTGCCGCGCTGCATGCTGGGAAGTGTAGTTTCCAGCACAGTCCCGCGCGGATTCACGTCCTTCTTACGCAGACAGGAGGCGCGGAGGGTGACAGCGAGAGCGGAGGCTTCAGGCAACAGCCTGCTAACAAAGAGCTGTCCTTCCCCCCTCTTCAGGCGTTTCACTTGGACTAGCCCGGACCGGAGACAGCATTCCTGACAGCTGCTGGGGAGATCTTCTCATCACACGGTCCCTGCAGAGGGCAAAATCTGCATGCCTGATAGACCCTGCCAAGGAGGGGGTCCAACACGGAGGGTAAGAGTCCACCTTTACCACTTTTCTCACTTATTGGAGTCACCGCCAGTGGAATTGTACCATCCTACACATCCCTCTCCTTTGTCGATCCACTCATAGGGAGATTGGTTGCTGCTACGCTGTATAGTGGATGGAAGCATTTTTTCACTGATGAACGTTTTATGTTTGAACTCATGGACTGAGTCTGTTTGATTATCATGTTTTCACGTTATTAATATTGTTGTACTTCACATGTACACTTTTTTCTTTTTATTTGAGTTTTTATGATTGGCACGCATATTTTTTCACCACTCATTGAGTCATTCATTTTGCTCTCAGTAGATTGTGGTTTTCACTACCACCCATATGCATTCACATTTATGTGCATATTCTCATACAGGATGTGATAGCAGCCTGAGATATACCCACTGAGCTGGAGAAGTTGATCACATTTGCCATCCTCATTGACTCCAGACTCAGAGAAAGAGTCTCTTTTAAGGGAGCGCTTGCGGGAAACCTCCTGTACGTTTGTCTCAGAGCTTTGCAGTCCCACCCATGCCTCCTGGTACCGAGTCGGTCAGTGAAGATGAACCCATGCACTTGGGTTTCATGCGTCTCTCTGTGGATGAGAGAACCTTTAAGAGGAGGGAGAGATTGTGCCTTTATTGTGGCCAGGCAGGTCACTTTTTGAAGTCTTGTCCTACGCCTCCAGGAAACGCCCAAACCTTGAGGTCCTGTCATAGACAGACCATAGGTGGTGTTGTTTCATCCCCAGTTATCCAGAAGGATAAGGCTCTGGTTTAGGTCACCCTTTCTTGGGCTGAGTTGTCCGTCAAGATACAGGCTCTAATCAACTCTGGGGCTGCAGGCCTGTTCATTGATGCTGCCTTTTTATCAAAGCACTCGATTCCGCTGCAGCTGCGTGACACTCCACTTGCCATTGAGGCTCTTGACGGGAGACCTCTACAGCCTGCCCATTTGACTCATGAGATGGTTCCATTGTCCATGGCCGTAGGGGCTCTTCACCATGAGATAATCCAATTCCAAGTTATTTCCTCACCTAAGTTTCCACTGGTTATTGGTTATCCTTGGGTACAACCCCGCTTTTGATTGACTTCATGCTGAGGTTCTCTCCTGGTCACCACCATGCAGTGAGACATGCTTCCAGAAGGTAGCCAAGGTCCTGTGCACCTCTTCACTCTCCTCCCTTCCGGAGGAGTACCGTGATTTTAGCGATGTCTTTGACAAAGGTCAAGCCTGTAGTTTGTCTCCACTCCGACCGTATGATTGCACAATTGACATTCAACCTGGTGCCATACCCCCTTGTTGCCGGGTTTACCCTTTGTCGGTCTTGTAGGATAAGGGCATGGGAGGAGTATGTTGCAGATGCACTTTCTTGAGGTTTCATCTGCAAATCCTCATCCTCTGTTGGTGCTGGTTTTTTCTTTGTGAAGAAGAAGAGTGGTGAACTAAGACCTTGTATTGATTATAGGAGTCTCAATCGTTTCAGGATTAAGAATGCTTATCCGATTCCGTTGATTACAGAGTTATTTGACTGCCTCAAGGGAGCAACGGTTTTCACAAAGCTTGATACAATCTCCTGCGGATTAAGGAGGGCGATGAGTGGAATACCAGAAAAGGCCATTATGAGTACCTCGTAATGCCTTTTGGCCTTTGTAACGCCCCAGCAGTTTTCCAGGAATTTATTAAAAATGTCCTCAGATTTACATTTACAGTTATGTGTGGTGGTTTATCTCGATGATATCCTCATATTTTCCGAGTCCCTGGAGAGCCACCACACAGATGTTTGTCGTGTGCTTCATTAACTAAGAGAGAACAATCTCTATTGTGAACTGGAGAAGTGTGAGGTCCATCGTGAACAGGTTAAATTCCTGGGTTATGTCATTTCCACTGCTGGTTTTTCGATGGACCCAGAGAAACTTTCGTCAGTCCTACAGTGGCCCCGACCCATTGGTTTACGTCCTCTGCAGCAGTTTTCCTGAACTTTGCCAACTATTATCGGAAGTTTATTCGTAACTTCTCGTCTCTGGTCAAGCCCCTGACTGATATGACCAGAAAGGACGGTAACCCACAGAGTTGGTCTCCAGATTACATTAAGGCCTTTGAGAGTGTCAAGGCTGCCTTTGTTTCTGCTCCTGTGTTGGCATAGAATGCCAACACATAGAAGGCAATAAGGTGAAAAACCTTGAGGGTTTACAACCCCTTTAAATGGGATTTAACAGCAAAACCCTAAAAAGAACAACAGTTTATGATATAGCAATGAAGGCACCTTGTTAGTTTACAATATTCACCTGGAAAACAACTGGTGCAGGTGCTAGAGAGGGATTCTGGCTTGTAATTGCAAATTAATGACAATCTAACAAAGTACAGCAATTAAAATGGCATTTGCAATGGCAATACAGCCTACCTACTACCTGCTGCCCTGCTCAACCACTGGCCAAGGTCAAGCCGGTAGTTTGTCTCCACTCCGACCGTATGATTGCGCAATTGACATTCAACCTGGTGCCATACCCCCTTGTTGCCGGGTTTACCCTTTGTCGGTCTTGTAGGATAAGGGCATGGAGGAGTATGTTGCAGATGCACTTTCTTGAGGTTTCATCTGCAAATCCTCATCCTCTGCTGGTGCTGTTTTTTTCTTTGTGAAGAAGAAGAGTGATGAACTAAGACCTTGTATTGATTATAGGAGTCTCAATCGTTTCAGGATTAAGAATGCTTATCCGATTCCATTGATTACAGAGTGCCAACACATAGAATGCAATAAGGTGAAAAACCTTGAGGGTTTACAACCCCTTTAAATGGGATTTAACAGCAAAACCCTAAAAAGAACAACAGTTTATGATATAGCAATGAAGGCACCTTGTTAGTTTACAATATTCACCTGGAAAACAACTGGTGCAGGTGCTAGAGAGCGATTCTGGCTTGTAATTGCAAATTAATGACAATCTAACACAGTACAGCAATTTAAATGGCATTTGCAATGGCAATACAGCCTACCTACTACCTGCTGCCCTGCCCAACCACTGGCCAGTGGGACTATGTAGAGAGTCTAAGGCCTCATTCACACCTAAGTGTAGTGATTTACTGGCATTTTTTGGGCCCTTTTTCAAGTGTTTTTATAGCTTTTTACAACCTTTTTTGACCATCCATTGTATATATACAGCAATAGGTTGGCTCTATTGCGCAAACCACTGTACCCATACGGTGGTCCGTGCGTGTGACACTGTGGGCATGCAATTGTGGTACACAGAGGCAGAATGGGGATCTGCCTATGTAAACAAGGTGAATCCTTCTGACAGGGGACATCATAGAGATTTATGCCGCGTACACACATTCGGACTTTCTAGAAAGCTAGGTCCGACGTACTTGCCGCCAGACTTCCGGCGGACTACCGCCGGACTTTCTGAACGGCCGGACTTGCCTACACACGGCCGGACTTTCCGGAATCCGGTCTTCCCGACGGACTTCCGCCGGACTTTCAGAACGAACGGACTTTCCCACACACAGACAAGTCCGTTCATTTTGAACATGACTTTGGTACGACGGGACTAGAAAAGGAATTCAATCTCGCCGCTTTTTTTGGCGAGATTGAAACCTTGCGAGCCCCGTCGCAGGCCCTTAGGTCTGGTATGGATTATAAAGGGGAACCCCTACGCCGAAAAAACAGCGTGGGGTCCCCCTAAAATCCATACCAGACCCCGATCCGAGCACGCAGCCTGGCCGGTCAGGAAAGGGGGTGGGGATGAGCGAGCGCCCCCCCCCCTCCTGAACCGTACCAGGCCGCATGCCCTCAACATGGGGGGTGGGTGCTTTGGGGGAGGGGGGCGCCCTGCGCCCCCCCCCCAAAGCACCTTGTCCCCATGTTGATGAGGACAAGGGCCTCTTCCCGACAACCCTGGCCGTTGGTTGTCGGGGTCTGCGGGCGGGGGCTTATCGGAATCTGGGAGCCCCCTTTAATAAGGGGGCCCCCAGATCCCGGCCCCCCACCCTATGTAAATGAGTATGGGGTACATGGTACCCCTACCCATTTACCTAGGTAAAAAGTGTCAGTAATAAAACACAACACAGGTTTTTAAAATAATTTATTAAACAGCTCCGGGGGGGGGGTCTTCTTCCGTCTTCGGGGGTCCCTCCGGTTCATCTTCTCCCGGCGTCCGGTTGGTTCTTCTCCGCTCTCCGGCCTCTTCTCCCGGTGTCCCAGGTCTTCGGCCAGCCCCTCCGCTGTCTTCAGGTAGCTCTATTGCCAGCGGAGGTCCGGACTTCTGGGCTTCTTGGCTTCTTGGCTTCTTGTGTTCTCTTCTCTTCTCTTCCCCCAGATGTTGACACGACGCTCTCTCCGGCTGGACTGGTCTCTGAGGGCTGCGTTGTGACTTATATAGGCGGAGACCCCGCCCCCATATGATGTCACAGTCCCTGGGCATGCTGGGACTGTGACGTTTTAGGGGGCGTGGTCGACCACGCCCCCTAAAACGTCACAGTCCCAGCATGCCCAGGGACTGTGACATCATATGGGGGCGGGGTCTCCGCCTATATAAGTCACAACGCAGCCCTCAGAGACCAGTCCAGCCGGAGAGAGCGTCGTGTCAACATCTGGGGGAAGAGAAGAGAAGAGAACACAAGAAGCCAAGAAGCCAAGAAGCCCAGAAGTCCGGACCTCCGCTGGCAATAGAGCTACCTGAAGACAGCGGAGGGGCTGGCCGAAGACCTGGGACACCGGGAGAAGAGGCCGGAGAGCGGAGAAGAACCAACCGGATGCCGGGAGAAGATGAACCGGAGGGACCCCCGAAGACGGAAGAAGACCCCCCCCGGAGCTGTTTAATAAATTATTTTAAAAACCTGTGTTGTGTTTTATTACTGACACTTTTTACCTAGGTAAATGGGTAGGGGTACCATGTACCCCATACTCATTTACAAAGGGTGGGGGGCCGGGATCTGGGGGCCCCCTTATTAAAGGGGGCTCCCAGATTCCGATAAGCCCCCGCCCGCAGACCCCGACAACCAACGGCCAGGGTTGTCGGGAAGAGGCCCTTGTCCTCATCAACATGGGGACAAGGTGCTTTGGGGGGGGCGCAGGGCGCCCCCCTCCCCCAAAGCACCCACCCCCCATGTTGAGGGCATGCGGCCTGGTACGGTTCAGGAGGGGGGGGGGGCGCTCGCTCGTCCCCACCCCCTTTCCTGACCGGCCAGGCTGCGTGCTCGGATCGGGGTCTGGTATGGATTTTAGGGGGACCCCAGGCCGTTTTTTCGGCGTAGGGGTTCCCCTTTATAATCCATACCAGACCTAAGGGCCTGGTATGCCCCGCGCTCGCCGCAATAGGAAGATTTGTTTTTCCTATTGCAGCGAGCGCGAGATGCAGTAACCTGCTCCTCCGTCGTATCTGGTCCTTCGGACTAGCATACAGACGAACGGGCTTTCCGTCAGGAACTGAGTCCGGCGGAGGTACGACGTAAAGATTTGAAGCAGGCTTCAAATCTAAAGTACGTCGGATTTCCGCAAAAATCCGACCGAAACGGTCCGTCGGAAGTCCGATGGAGACCACACACGGTCGGACTTTCCGCCGGACTTTGTCCGGCGGCGTCCGTCGGACTTTTGCAGGTGAAAAGTCCGACCGTGTGTACGCGGCATTAATGTTCCCAGTGATCGGGAATGGCGATCTCTGTGGTGTTCCAGTGAGCCCAGCCTCCACACAGTTAGAACACAACCAGGAAACACAGTTAACCCCTTGATCACCCCCTAGTGTTTACCCCTTCCCTGCCAGTGTCATTTATACATTGATCAGAGCTTTTTTATAGCACTGATCAATAATGTAATAATGTCACTGGTCCCCAAAAAGTGTCACTTGCGTTCAAATTTGTCGGCCCCATGTCACAGTCCCGCACAGTCCCACTAAAAATCACAGATTGCCAGCATTACCAGTAAGAAACATGAAAAAAAAAAAAGTACATAAATCTTTCCCATAGTTTGTAGAGCGGATAACTTTTGCGCAAACCAATCAGGATACGCCTATTGCGATTTTTTTTTACCAAAAATATGTAGCAAAATATATATCGGCCTAAACTGATAAATACATTTTTTTTGGATATTTATTATAGCAGAAAGTAAAAAATATTTTTTTTTCAAAATTGTCACTTATTTTTAGCTATAACGCAAAAAAACAAAACACAGAGGCAATCAAATACCACCAAAGAAAGCTCTATTTGTGGAAAAAAAGGACATCAATTTTTGTTTGGGTACAGTGCCCCACGACCGCGCAATTGTCAGTCAAGTGATGCAGTGCCGAATCGCAAAAAAATGGCCTGGTCATGAAGGGGGGTAAATCTTCCGGGTCTGAAGTGGTTAACAATAATAAAATGTGGCAATATTGTGATATGATGACCATGTACAAATTCATAAGGGGGATATGATCATCATGTATAAATACATAAGGGGGATATGATCACCATGTATAAATACATAAGGGGGGATATGATCACCATGTATAAATATATAAGGGGGAATATGATCACCATGTATAAATACATAAGGGGGATATGATCACCATGTATAAATACATAAGGGGGGGTATGATCACCATGTATAAATACATAAGGGGGATATGATCACCATGTATAAATACATAAGGAGGGATATGATCTCCATGTAAATATACATAAGGGGGATATGATCACCATGTATAAATACATAAGGGGGATATGATCACCATGTATAAATATATAAGGGGGAATATGATCTCCATGTATAAATACATAAGGGGGATATGATCTCCATGTATAAATACATAAGCGGGATATGATCTCCATGTATAAATACATAAGGGGGATATGATCACCATGTATAAATACATAAGCGGGATATGATCACCATGTATAAATACATAAGGGGGGATATGATCACCATGTATAAATATATAAGGGGGAATATGATCTCCATGTATAAATACATAAGGGGGATATGATCACCATGTATAAATACATAAGCGGGATATGATCACCATGTATAAATACATAAGGGGGGATATGATCTCCATGTATAAATACATAAGGGGGGATATGATCACCATGTATAAATACATAAGGGGGGATATGATCTCCATGTATAAATACATAAGGGGGGATATGATCACCATGTATAAATACATAAGGGGGGATATGATCACCATGTATAAATACATAAGGGGGGATATGATCACCATGTATAAATACATAAGGGGGGATATGGTCACCATGTATAAATACATAAGGGGGATATGATCACCATGTATAAATACATAAGGGGGATATGATCTCCATGTATAAATACATAAGGGGGATATGATCACCATGTATAAATACATAAGGGGGATATGATCACCATGTATAAATACATAAGGGGGATATGATCACCATGTATAAATACATAAGGGGGATATGATCTCCATGTATAAATACATAAGGGGGGATATAATCTCCATGTATAAATACATAAGGGGGGATATGATCTCCATGTATAAATACATAAGGGGGGATATGATCTCCATGCATAAATACATAAGGGGGGATATGATCTCCATGTATAAATACATAAGGGGGGATATGATCTCCATGTATAAATACATAAGGGGGATATGATCACCATGTATAAATACATAAGGGGGATATGATCTCCATGTATAAATACATAAGGGGGGATATAATCTCCATGCATAAATACATAAGGGGGGATGTGATCACCATGTACAAATACATAAGGGGGGGTATGATCACCATGTATAAATACATAAGGGGGATATGATCACCATGTATATAATACATAAGGGGGATATGATCTCCATGTATAAATACATAAGGGGGGATATGATCTCCATGTATAAATACATAAGGGGGGATATGATCTCCATGTATAAATACATAAGGGGGGATATGATCACCATGTATAAATACATAAGAGGGGATATGATCACCATGTACAAATACATAAGGGGGATATGATCTCCATGTACAATTATATAAGGGGTCCATATAGTGAACTTGGTGGTGAGTTATTCACAGAGGACAAGGGAGCATGTCTGGAGGAAAAAAAGATTTAATCTCCAAATACGGAAAGGTTTCTTCATAGTAAGAGCTGTGAAAATGTGGAATAGACTCCCTATAGACTCCCTCCAGAGGTGGTTCTGGCCAGATCAGTAAATTGCTTTAAAAAAGTCCTGGATTCTTTCCTAAATGTTCATAATATAACTGGGTACTGACATTTATAGGTAAAGTTGATCCAGGGAAAATCTGATTGCCTCTCGGGGGATCAGGAAGGATTTTTTCCCCCTGCTGTAGTAAATTGGATCCTGCTTTGCTGGGGTTTTTCACCTTCCTCTGGATCAACTGGGGGTATAAGGGGTTAAAGGCGTCCGTGTTGCGGCACTTCCTAATCGCTTTTCAGGAGCTTTGGAAGCACTGCCCATTCATTCCAATGGGCAGGGCATTTTGAGAATGCTAAATACAGTGCTCCCAACCCGCCCCAAAGAAGCTGCTTGAGGTCTTTTCCCAACGCCCCACAAACGCACCGCCCCGGTGTGAAAAGTCACACTGAAATGAAGGGGAGGTGGTTTTCAGGCACTTTACAGGCGCTATTTCTAGTGTGAAAACTGCCTCAGTGTGAAAAGGGGTCTAATGCCGCGTACAAATGACCGGACTTCACGGCATACTTGGTCCTGCGGACCGGAGTCCGTCAGACAATTCGATCGTGTGTGGGCTCCAGCGGACTTTTTTCCCCAAAAGTTCGATGGACCTAGAAATGAAACATGTTTCAAATCTGTCCGACAGACTCGAGTCCGGTCAAAAAGTCGGCTCATCTGTATGCTAGTCCGACGGACAAAAACTGACGCTAGGGCAGCTATTGGCTACTGGCTATGAACTTCCTTGTTTTAGTCCGGTGTACGTCATCACGTACAAATCCGTTGGACTTTGGTTGATCGTGTGTAGGCAAGTCCATTCATTCGGAAAGTCCGTTGTAAAGTACATCGAAAAGTCCGCCGGATGAAGTCTGCCGCAAAGTCCGCTCGTGTGTACGATGCATAAGGCTTATATACACTATACAACTTTGGTTGTCAGATTTCCTTTAGATTTACCAAAACCATGTAGTACAAGGGCCGGCCTGATTGCACACTAATTGAAACTCCTAAGGTATGATGTCATATTATATGGTTTTGGTAAATCTGAAGGAAAAAATCTACAGAAAATTGGATAGTGTGTATCCAGCTTTAATGTACACGGGACGCTTTAAAACCTCTCCTGAATTATTTAACTTGACAGATAGTAACCATTGAAAAAACGTCAGTTTTGCCACATGTACATGCTGCGTTTAGCCGCGTTTGCATTTAGAAACTTTTTTTTTTAACCACTTGACGACCGCCTCACGCCGATGTACGTCGGCAAGGTGGCACGGACAGGCAAAATCACGTACATCTACGTGATTTGCCTTCCGCGGGTGGGGGGTCTGATCGGACCCCCCCCGGTGCCCGAGGCGGTCGTCTTTTGTCCCACGGCGATCGGAGGTGAGGGGGAGGCCATCCGTTCGTGGCCCCCCCCTTGCGATCGCTGCCGGCCAATCGAATCATTCCTTTGCTGCTGTATGCTAAACAGCAGCAAAGGAAATGATGTCATCTCTCCTCGGCTCGGTAATTTCCGTTCCGGCGCCGAGGAGAGAAGACATCTATGTGAGTGCACCAACACTACACACACACAGTAAAACATGCCAGGCACACAAAACATCCCGATCCCCCCCCCCGATCGCCCCCCGATCCCCCCCCAATCACCCCCCCCCCCCCTGTCACAAACTGACACCAAGCAGTTTTTTTTTTTTTCTGATTACTGCATTGGTGTCAGTTTGTGACAGTTACAGTGTTGGGACAGTTACTGTTACCCCCCTTTAGGTCTAGGGTACCCCCCTAACCCCCCCTAATAAAGTTTTAACCCCTTGATCACCCCCTGTCACCAGTGTCGCTAAGCAATCATTTTTCTGATCGCTGTATTAGTGTCGCTGGTGACGCTAGTTAGGGACGTAAATATTTAGGTTCGCCGTCAGCGTTTTATAGCGAGAGGGACCCCCATATACTATCTAATAAAGGTTTTAACCCCTTGATGGCCCCCTAGTTAACCCTTTCACCACTGATCACCGTATAAGTGTTACGGGTGACGCTGGTTAGTTCGTTTATTTTTTATAGTGTCAGGGCACCCGCCGTTTATTACCAAATAAAGGTTTAGCCCCCTGATCGCCCGGCGGTGATATGCGTCGCCCCAGGCAGCGTCAGATTAGCGCCAGTACCGCTAACACCCACGCACGCAGCATACACCTCCCTTAGTGGTATAGTATCTGTACGGATCAATATCTAATCCGATCAGATCTATACTAGCGTCCCCAGCAGTTTAGGGTTCCCAAAAACGCAGTGTTAGCGGGATCAGCCCAGATACCTGCTAGCACCTGCGTTTTGCCCCTCCGCCCGGCCCAGCCCAGCCCACCCAAGTGCAGTATCGATCGATCACTGACACTTACAAAACACTAAATGCATAACTGCAGCGTTCGCAGAGTCAGGCCTGATCCCTGCGATCGCTAACAGTTTTTTGGTAGTATTTTGGTGAACTGGCAAGCACCAGCCCCAGGCAGCGTCAGGTTAGCGCCAGTAGCACTAACACCCACGCACGCAGCATACACCTCCCTTAGTGGTATAGTATCTGAACGGATCAATATCTGATCTGATCAGATCTATACTAGCGTCCCCAGCAGTTTAGGGTTCCCAAAAACGCAGTGTTAGCGGGATCAGCACAGATACCTGCTAGCACCTGCATTTTGCCCCTCCGCCCAGGCCCAGCCCAGCCCAGCCCACCCAAGTGCAGTATCGATCGATCACTGTCACTTACAAATGACTAAACGCATAACTGCAGCGTTCGCAGAGTCAGGCCTGATCCCTGCGATCGCTAACAGTTTTCTTGGTAGCGTTTTGGTGAACTGGCAAGCACCAGCGGCCTAGTACACCCCGGTCATAGTCAAACCAGCACTGCAGTAACACTTGGTGACGTGGCGAGTCCCATAAGTGCAGTTCAAGCTGGTGAGGTGGCAAGCTCAACTAGTGTCCCACTGCCACCAAGAAGAAGACAAACAGGCCCGCTGTGCCCATAATGCCCTTCCTGCTGCATTCGCCAATCCTAATTGGGAACCCACCGCTTCTGCAGCGCCCGTACTTCCCCCATTCACATCCCCAACCAAATGCAGTCGGCTGCATGAGAGGCATTTTCTTTATGTCCTCCCAAGTACCCCTACCCAGCGAACCCCCCCAAAAAAGATGTTGTGTCTGCAGCAAGCACCGATATAGACGTGACACCCGCTATTATTGTCCCTCCTGTCCTGACAATCCTGGTCTTTGCATTGGTGAATGTTTTGAACGCTACTATGCACTAGTTGAGTATTAGAGTAGGGTACAGCATTCCACAGACTAGGACACACTTTCACAGGGTCTCCCAAGATGCCAACGCATTTTGAGAGACCCGAACCTGGAACCGGGTACAGTTATAAAAGTTAGTTACAAAAAAAGTGTAAAAAAAAAAATATATATATATATAAAATAAAAAAAAATAGTTGTCGTTTTATTGTTCTCTCTCTCTCTCTCTATTCTCTCTATTGTTCTGCTCTTTTTTACTGTATTCTATTCTGCAATGTTTTATTGTTATTATGTTTTATCATGTTTGCTTTTCAGGTATGCAATTTTTTATACTTTACCGTTTACTGTGCTTTATTGTTAACCATTTTTTCTTTCAAAGTATTTTATTGAATTTTCAGAAAAAAGCTTACAAATCATCAGCTTTAAATGAGGGAGTACACAGCAGGGAAAATCAAACCCCCTTGGGGGTACAGTTCAAACTTGTGCGAGTAGATATGAGTAGGATTCTAGGCTGAGACAGTACAATACTACCATTCTAGTACAAAGTTCGAGCACGTCAACCATAGAACCTTGAGAATTGAGCTGGTTGAGAGGAGGGGGGAAGGGAGAGACCGACAGCACCCCGAATGGGAACACACTGTGCTGGAACGGAGCTCTCCAACCCATCCCCGTCCCCCCCCTCAGCAGACATAAAAAGGCACTTGGCTTCTAATAAAGCTGTTAAAACCTACGTCAAAAGCTTTTCTTGGGAGAATGACCCCCAGGGTTCCCTACTGCGGCATGTAATAAAACAGACCACTCATCAACTTGTTAAATCAAACCGATAAATGAAAAAAGAAAGAAGAAGACAAGGAGTAGAGATGAGAGGGGGAAGAGAGGAAGAGAGAGAGAAGAGTAGTCAGAAGCCAATCCACGGGAGGACTCCCCCCTAACCCCGAGGCAGCCCCACGCATCATGGTTGAATCCCTGGAATCAGGGAAATGCCTATGAAGTTGGCCCAGGGTTCCCAAGTAGCTTCAAATTTCTCTTTGGTGTTGTTCATGGTACTGGCAAGTTTCTCTTGGGCCATGATCCAAGAGATTTTGTGGGTAGCCGCTTTGAAGGAAACCTTAGGTTGTTTCCATGCCTTGGCAATAGATAGCTTAGCTCCCAGCAAAATGAAATGAATCAATTTACGTGCCAGTTTAGGTGTTTTAGGTAAGTGATCGTTTAATAGAGCTAAGGTGGGGGATCTCGGGATCTGGACTCCAGTAACTTTCTTAATCATGCGGAAAATCCTGCACCAGAAAGGCCTCAATCTTGGACATTCCCAGAAGACATGTGCCAGGGAGCCCCTAAGCAGACATCCCCTGAAGCAACCGGGGTCCGTGGAGGGGAACATTTTGGCCAGTCTCTCCGGCGGGAGATACCATCTTGTGATAACCTTCACGCTGGATTCAACCAGAGAGATGTTCAAAATGCTCTTGTATGCCCTGCTAAAGGCAACCCTCCACTTCTCCAGGGTCCACTCCACGGAGAGGTCTGACTCCCAAGCTTTCATGTATGAGGTCTTGGTGGACTGACTAGCGAGTGACTGATAGATGATGGAGATTCCACCCCTCTGCTCCGTAGCCTGACCACACCACATTTCATATGGGGTGAATGCATGGTTTGAAGGTTTGTCTTTTCCCATCTGAGTAAGGAAGTGTCTGATCTGCTGGAAACGAAAGTTCTCGGAGTTAGGCATCTCTAGTTGATTCACACAGAAGGCCCTGGTGATAGGCCCCAAAGATGTGAAGTAGTGTCCGATCCGGTACAGCCCCTTGTTCAACCACCAGCGAAATGCCTTAATGTCAGTTCCCAGGGGAAAGTCAGGATTATTGAAGATGTGAGCCAGGGGGTGTCTATAGGAAGTTATGGATTGAAGGTTTCTGAGAGAATCCCATAATTGAAAGGATTGCGAGAGTCAGTCCCCAGTCAGAAGGGATTCGTTTAGCCGCCAGAAGAAGCCTCCTCGCCCAGACAGAACAAGGTAAGAAAAACCAATGAATGATCTGACCATGCGGTGTCCAGTTTGCTGCCTTAGTGTACAAGGGAATGAGGGCTGTCTGGGTGAGGATGTGGTCAATTCTAGCGTAAGACTGGTGGGGAGCAGAAAAGTGCGTGTAGTCCCTTTTGTTGGGGTTCATTTCCCTCCATGCGTCTACCAGGCCCTGTGCGTGTATCATCTTGGCAATCCTAGTGCTAAGTTTTGTTGGGCGAATGAGTTGGTCTCTAGGGGGCTTAGTTTTGTCTAGACCCTGGTCAAACGCCACATTTGAGTCCCCTCCCAGGATGACTTTGCCTTCCAGGAGCGGTTCCAAAGCAGCGAACAGGTCCTGGAAGTATGACGCTTGGCCCTTGTTTGGGGCGTAGTAGGAGACAAAAGAATATAAAACACCTTCTAGGGTACCCTTCACCAAGATGAATCTGCCCTCTGGATCCCTAAAGTCAGTGAGATGTGAAAATTTGCAATTTTTGGAGAAGAGAATAGCTACACCTTTCGTCTTGTTAGGGGCATTTGCTAAATAAAATGTTGGAAAGTGAGCATGTAGGAACTTGGGGGTGTACCGGATGGGGAAGTGCGTCTCCTGCAGAAGCACCACATCGATTCTCAGTGATTTGTAATGATCCAGTGCTAGTCTCCGTTTCCTAGGGGAGTTCAGGCCCTGGACATTATGTGAGCCTATTTTGAGATCATTACCCTTCGAACTCAGGTCAGTCATAGGAGCAGGGGGGATGGAAGCCATTGATCAAGCAGTCACTTACCCTTGGGTGTCTTCTCATACCGGATTTCGGCCAGGTTGTGCGGGGAAGTCCCAGGACCGACTCAGGGGCCAGGGGGGAAATCTCCTCCCGGATGGCTAGAAGGAAAAAAAGGGAGGAGATGGGGGAGAAAAAAGAAAGAGACTTACTGACAAATACAAACACATGAAAAGATATGGGTACCAAAAAAATACCCTTGGAGTTATGCGAATTGAAATCCGCTATAGCCCCAATGAACCACTTCAGACCGCCCCGAGGGGCGTCTAAAGTTCTGACACCAAAGGACTCTATAGGTTCTTTGGAATCGGGTGGAGGCACAAGGGTTCCACCCCGGACCCTTGTTATGTCAAACCTGAAGTATAACAAATACACACCATAACGGTAAACATAAAAACTATGGCGTGAGCCCTTGTTAACGGGGCTCTAAGCACCTGCAACTATAAATAACCCAGACAGAAACGTATAATCGAAGACCCTGAGAATCCCGCCCCCTGTACATCCGCCAGAGTCTACCCCCCCTATCTGACTATGTGGGGGAGAATTCCTGGGGGTTCACCGGAAATTAAGGGCGGCCTTAATGGTCTAGCTAACCGGGCCTCCTTCTGAAAGTGGGGAAAACAAATGAGTATATCAGATAAACCTAGACTTCTAACTGGGCTAAGAAATGACACCTCCTAATGGAAACTGGGATTCTAGTCCTGTATTCCAAACTTTATCTTTGAGAACCGAGATCTTCATGGAGGGGCATCTTCTCTGTAGAAGTTTTCTTCCTCTGAGGAGGGAATCTGGTTCTTGAGGGAAGCAAGTGGAGGTAATGGTTGGGAAGTGTTCGAGTCCGATTTCCCAAATCGAGATAATTTTGCTAAAGTAGAAAAATGATGTGTAGACCGAAAAGTTCGATGAGAATCAAGATGCAAGGTTTTCCATGTCCATAATAGGTGAGAGGGTTTGGAGCACTAGCTCCGTCAACTTGGGGGGAGAACTGGCCCAGAGATGTCTCTACCGAGACTAAAGGGAAATGATGTGCAAGGCAGACCTTAGGGTGGTTTCCCATCCTTGCTCTTCTTGGATGGACCCTTCATCCAGAGTGGAGAAACGGGGCTGCCAGGAGAAGGACGTTTGGTGGAGCCCGAGGAAGAAGACGTATAGTCCATTGGCGCCTCCTGGGAGATTAGCCTGAGGGCGAGGAACAGCCTTTCACCTTCCTGGAGGCTTGCAAAAGAGTGGGTCTTGCCTTGGATAGTGAACTTTACAGCAAAGGGGAAGGTCCAGCGGTATTTGATATCCCGTTGGGAGAGGACCGTGAGGAGGGGTTTTAGTGTTCTCCGTCTTTGAATAGTCGTAGGAGCTAGGTCCGCAAAAATCTGGTGACCCTGGTGTTGCAGTTTAGGATTTAGTCGAGATTGTCGCATGACCTCTTCCTTAACCGCAAAAAAATGCGGCTTGACTATTATGTCCCTTGGGGATCCATCTTGTCTGGGGGGACCGAGGGACCTGTGAGCTCTGTCTAGCTCCAGACGTTGTGGGGGTATGTTAGGAATGAGGGCTGCAATAATGTCCTGCACCGTGGAGGGAATGTCCGAGAAAGTTTCGGGGAGGCCTCTGATTCGAAAGTTATATCTTCTAGATCGGTTTTCGAGCTCGTCGATCCTAGAAAGGGCGACCTCTAATTGATCTTGAATGGTCATGAGGTGTGCTGCATTTTGGTTGGTTCTCGCGGATGTGCATTCCACCTTATCCTCAATGGCTTCAATTCTGGCACCCAGGTTGGAAAGGTCAGCTTTAATAGTGTTGGTAATCTGTTTTGCAGTATTAGCCAGTCCTTTCTCTAACAGGGATGAGAATTTAGCAAACATGTCTTCCTGCAGTGCTGTGAGGTCAGTTACTGAGAAGCCTGGTTGCTGGATGACTGGGAGCGGGAGGTGGGCCTGTGCAGGGATGGCTTGTGCGCCCAGCTCCTGATTTGTGAGGCTTAGTCCCTCAGTGGAGGCCTTTGCTGTGGCCTGGGGCTTTGTGTGGCCTTGTAGTTGTGATTGGGGCGTTAGGGGGGGTCCCTGTGTTGCCTGGGCATAGGTCAGGGTCGGGGGAGCGAGTACTGGCCTGTGCTCCTGTGTCCTGGAGTTGTTGCCTGTCAGTTGTTGTGGTCCGTCCGTGCTGGCGGCCATCTTGGGACTCCCGTCCGCGCTAGATGAGGCGAATTGTGGGCCGAGATCGCATCTCGCCGTAGGCCCAGACATCTCCCCCTGTTCCCCGGGTGTTCCCCTACTCGGGTATAATGTTGCTGTACCCGCAATTGTGCTGAGGAGGCCGGTGTGCGGCTCGGCGGTCCGGGGTGGAGCGGAGCTCTCGGCTCAAGCGGCCATGTTGGAGCTCTCGCGCATGCGCTCTGGTTAACCATTTTTTTGTCTTCAGGTACGCCATTCACAACTTTGAGTGGTTATACCAGAATGATGCCTGCAGGTTTAGGTATCATCTTGGTATCATTCTTTTCAGCCAGCGGTCGGCTTTTAATGTAAAAGCAATCCTAGCGGCTAATTAGCCTCTAGACTGCTTTTACAAGCCGTGGGAGGAAATGCCCCCCCCACCGTCTTCTGTGTTATTCTCTGGCTCTCCTGTCTCAACAGGGAACTCGAAAATGCAGCCGGTGATTCAGCCAGCTGACCATAGAGCTGATCAGAGACCAGAGTGGCTCCAAACATCTCTATGGCCTAAAAAAACGGAAGCTATGAGCATTTTATGACTTAGATTTCGCCGGATGTAAAAAGCGCCTTTGGGAAATTGGGGAAGCATTTTATCACACCGATCTTGGTGTGGTCAGATGCTTTGAGGGCAGAGGAGAGATCTAGGGTCTAATAGACCCCAATTTTTTCAAAAAAGAGTACCTGTCACTACCTATTGCTATCATAGGGGATATTTACATTCCCCGAGATAACAATAAAAATGATTTAAAAAAAAAAATGAAAGGAACAGTTTAAAAATAAGATAAAAAAGCAAAAAAATAATAAAGAAAAAAAAAAAAAAAAAAAGCACCGCTGTCACCCCCTGCTCTCGCGCTAATGCGAACGCAAGCGGCGGTCTGTCGTCAAACGTAAACAGCAATTGCACCATGCATGTGAGGTATCACCGCGAAGGTCAGATCGAGGGCAGTAATTTTTGCAGTAGACCTCCTCTGTAAATCTAAAGTGGTAACCTGTAAAGGCTTTTAAAGGCTTTTAAAAATGTATTTATTTTGTTGCCACTGCACATTTGTGCGCAATTGTAAAGCATGTCATGTTTGGTATCCATGTACTCGGCCTAAGATCATCTTTTTTATTTCATCAAACATTTGGGCAATATAGTGTGTTTTAGTGCATTAAAATTTAAAGAAGTGTGTTTTTTCCCCAAAAAATGCGTTTGAAAAATCGATGCGCCAATACTGTGTGAAAAAAAAAAATGAAACACCCACCATTTTAATCTGTAGGGCATTTGCTTTAAAAAAAATATATAATGTTTGGGGGTTCAAAGTAATTTTCTTGCAAAAAAAAAAATAACTTTTTCATGTAAACAATAAGTGTCAGAAATGGCTTTGTCTTCAAGTGTTTAGAAGAGTGGATGATGTGTGACATAGGCTTCTAAATGTTGTGCATAAAATGCCAGGACAGTTCAAACCCCCCCAAATGACCCCATTTTGGAAAGTAGACACCCCAAGCTATTTGCTGAGAGGCATGTCGAGTCCATGGAATATTTTATATTGCGACACAAGTTGCGGGAAAGAGACAATTTTTTTTTTTTTTTGCACAAAATTGTCACTAAATGATATATTGCTCAAACATGCCATGGGAATATGTGAAATTACACCCCAAAATACATTCTACTGCTTCTCCTGAGTACAGGGATACCACATGTGTGAGACTTTTTGGGAGCCTAGCCGCGTACGGAACCCCGAAAACCAAGCCCCGCCTTCAGGCTTTCTAAGGGCGTGAATTTTTGATTTCACTCTTGACTGCCTATCATAGTTTCGGAGGCCATGGAATGCCCAGGTGGCACAAAACCCCCCCCAAATGACCCCATTTTGGAAAGTAGACACCCAAAGCTATTTGCTGAGAGGTATAGTGAGTATTTTGCAGACCTCACTTTTTGTCACAAAGTTTTGAAAATTGAAAAAAAGAAAAAAAAAAAGTTTTTTCTTGTCTTTCTTCATTTTCAAAAACAAATGAGAGCTGCAAAATACTCACCATGCCTCTCAACAAATAGATTGGGGTGTCTACTTTCCAAAATGGGGTCATTTGGGGGGGTTTTGTGCCACCTGGGCATTCGATGGCCTCCGAAACTGTGATAGGCAGTGAAGAGTGAAATCAAAAATTTTCACCCTTAGAAATCCTGAAGGCGGTGATTGGTTTTCAGGGTCCCAAAAAGTCCCACTCATGTGGTATCCCAATACTCAGGAGAAGCAGCTAAATGTATTTTGGGGTGCAATTCCACATATGCCCATGGCCTGTGTGAGCAATATATCATTTAGTGACAATTTTTTGTAAATATTTTTTTTTGTCATTATTAAATCACTTGGGACAAAAAAAAAAATATTCAATGGGTTCAACATGCCTCTCAGCAATTTCCTTGGGGTGTCTACTCTCCAAAATGGGGTCATTTGGGGGGGGTTTGTACTGCCCTGCCATTTTAGCACCTCAAGAAATGACATAGGCAGTCATAAACTAAAAGCTGTGTAAATTCCAGAAAATGTACCCTAGTTTGTAGACGCTATAACTTTTGCGCAAACCAATAAATATACGCTTATTGACATTTTTTTTACCAAAGACATGTGGCCGAATACATTTTGTCCTAAATGTATGACTAAAATTGAGTTTATTGGATTTTTTTTATAACAAAAAGTAGAAAATATCATTTTTTTCAAAATTTTCGGTCTTTTTCCGTTTATAGCGCAAACAATAAAAACCGCAGAGGTGATCAAATAACATCAAAATCTAAGTCATAAAATGCTCGTAGCTTCCGGTTTCTTAGGCCATAGAGATGTTTGGAGCCACTCTGGTCTCTGATCAGCTCTATGGTCAGCTGGCTGAATCACCGGCTGCATTCTCAGGTTCCCTGTTGAGACAGGAGAGCCAGAGAAATACACGGAAGATGGTGGGGGGGTCATTCCCTCCCACTGCTTGTAAAAACAGTCTAGAGGCTAATTAGCCGCTAGGATTGCTTTTACATGAAAGTCGACCACTGGCTGAAAAGAATGATACCAAGATGATAGCTAAACCTGCAGGCATCATTCTGGTATAACCACTCAAAGTCGTGAATGGCATACCTGAAGACAAAAAAATGGTTAACAATAAAACACAGTAAACAGTAAAGTATAAAAAATTGCATACCTGAAAAGCAAACATGATAAAACATAATAACAATAAAACATTGCAGAATAGAATACAGTAAAAAAGAGCAGAACAATAGAGAAAGAATAGAGAGAGAGAGAACAATGAAATGACAACTTTTTTTTTATTTTATATATTTTTTTGTGTTTTTTTTTTTACACTTTTTTTTGTAACTGTAACTTTTATAACTGTAACCGGTTCCAGGTTCGGGTCTCTCAAAATGCGATGGCATCTTGGGAGACCCTGTGAAAGTGTGCCTAGTCTGTGCAATGCTGTACCCTACGCTAATACTCAACTAGTGTATGGTAGCGTTCAAAACATTCACCAATGCAAAGACCAGGATTATCAGGACAGGAGGGACAATAATAGCGGGTGTCACGCCTATATCCGCGCTTGCTGCAGACACGACATCTTTTTTGGGGGGGCTCGTTGGGTAGGGGTACTCGGGAGGACATAAAAATGCCTCTCATGCAGCCGACCGCATTTAGTTGGGGATGTGAATGGGGGAAGTACGGGCGCTGCAGAAGTGGTGGGTTCCCAATTATTAGGATTGGCGAATGCAGCAGGAAGGGCATTATGGGCACGACGGGCCTGTGTTTGTCTTTTTGGTGGCAGCGGGACACTACTTGTGCTTGCCACCTCACCATCTTGAACTGCACTTATGGGACTCGCCACGTCACCAAGTGTTTCTGCAGTGCTGGTTTGACTACAACCGGGGTGTACTAGGCCGCTGGTGCTTGCCAGTTCACCAAAACGCTAGCAAAAAAACTGTTAGCGATCGCAGGGATCAGGCCTGACTCTGCGAAGCTGCAGTTATGCGTTTAGTGTTTTGTAAGTGACAGTGATCGATCGATACTGCACTTGTGTGGGCTGGGCTGGGCCGGGCAGAGGGGCAAAACGCAGGAGCTAGCATGTATCTGGGCTGATCCCGCTAACACTGCGTTTTTGGGAACCCTAAACTGCTGGGGACGCTGGTATAGATCTGATCGGATCAGATATTGATCCGTTCAGATACCATACCACTAAGGGAGGCGTATGCTGCGTGCGTGGGTCTTAGCGGTACTGGCGCTAACCTGACGCTGCCTGGGGCGACGCATATTACCGCCGGGCAATCAGGGGGCTAAACCTTTATTAGGTAATAAACGGCGGGTGCCCTGACACTATAAAAAATAAACGAACTAACCAGCGTCACCCGTAACAGTTATACGGTGATCACTGGTGAAAGGGTTAACTAGGGGGCAATCAAGGGGTTAAAACCTTTATTAGGTAGTATATGGGGGTCCCTGATGCTATAAAACACTGACGGTGAACCTAAATATTTACCTCCCTAACTATCATCACCAGTGACACTAATACAGCGATCAGAAAAATGATCACTTAGTGACACTGGCGACGGGGGGTGATCAAGGGGTTAAAACTTTATTAGGGGGGGGTTAGGGGGGTACCCTAGAACTAAAGGGGGCTAACACTAACTGCCCTACCACACTAACTGTCACAAACTGACACCAATGCAGTAATCAGAAAAAAAAAAACTGCTTGGTGTCAGTGTGACGGGGGGGGGGGGGGGGGTGATTGGGGGGGTGATCGGGGGGTAAAGGGGGTGTATTGTGTGCCTGGCATGTTCTACTGTGTGTGTATGTGTTTTCACTCACATTGAAGTCTTCTCTCCTTGGCGCCGGAACGGAAAATACAGAGCCAAGGGGAGATGACATAATTTCCTCTGCTGCTGTTTAGCATACAGCAGCAGAGGAATAATCTGATTGTCGGGAGCGATCGCGAGGGGGGGCCACGAATGGATGGCCTCCCCCTCACCTCTGATCACCGGGGGACAAACGCTGACCGCCTCGGGCACCGGGGGTGGTACGTGATTCTGCCTGCCCGTGCCATTCTGCCGACGTATATCGTCGTGAGGCGGTCGGCAACTGGTTAATGGTCGGCAACTGGTTAATGGCTCGCCGTACGTCTTGTACTCACTACATTTGTAATTGTTGGCCAACATTTGTGTGACCGTGTGTATGCAAGACAAGTTTGAGCCAACAACCTTAGAACAAAAATCCACGGTTTTGTTGTCGAAAAGTCCGATCGTGTGTATGGGGCATAAGCCTAAGGCCTCATACACACTGGACGTTAATATTACGTTATAAAAACGCCAGTAGCTTTTTTTTTTTTAGGCTTATTGTACACGGGACGTTTTTACAACCTCTCCTGAACGATTTAACTTGACAGATAGTAACCCATGTTTAAAACGTCCGTTTTACCACGTTTGCATTCTGCGTTTAGTGACTTTTTGCCGTGTTTGCGTTTAGAAGCATTTGTAATTTTTTTTTTAATTTAGTTTTTTTTTTAAAATAGCCAAAAATGAAAAATGCCTGTAAATGAAACATGAGTTACCATATTTAGCCTCGTCTAGAAGCGTTTGGCGCTTGAAATGCCTCTAAACTCAGCATCTGAACTTACGTAACAGGTGACCCCGCCCCCCTCTGACATCACGGGGAAAGCTAAAGGGAAGTCCCTGTCAAGTCCCCATGCGTCAGGGGGGCGGGGTCACCGGGTGGCCCTGCCCTCCGTTATTTAAGAACCGTCAGAAGATGGGAAGCGTCACACAGCGGAAGCCTCCCATCATGGATGCGGAGTGGCCCGAGCACGAAGAAGGGAAGGAGATGCCGCTGAGGAAGATGCCGGACAAGAACACCAGAGCAAGAAGAAGAGGATCGGAGGAAAAAGAAGATGGAGGAAGAAACCGAAGGAAGATAGAAGATAGAAGATGGAAAGAAGAAGCATTTAAATAATGGAATTGTCAAAAACTGTCTCTTGTCATTTTTAACATTTTTGACACTTTTTTTGTATAATGATAGGGGTACACCCCCTTACCATTTCACACAGGGGGGCAGGATCTGGGGGTCCCCTTGTTAAAGGGAGCTTCCAGATTCCGATAAGCCCCCCGTCCGCAGACCTCCACAACCACCGGGCAAGGGTTGTGGGGATGAGGCCCTTGTCCTCATCAACATGGGGACAAGGTGCTTTGGGGGGACCCCAAAGCACCCTCCCAATGTTGAGGGCATGTAGCCTGGTACGGTTCAGGAGGGGGGGCGCTCTCGTCCCCCCTCTTTTCCTGCGGCCTGCCAGCTCGGATAAGGGTCTAGTATGGATTTTTGGGTGGACCCCACGCCATTTTTTTTTTTATTTTGGCACGGGGTTCACCTTAAAATCCATAGCAGACCTGAAGGGCCTGGTATGGAATTTAGGGGGACCCCCACGTCATTTTTTTTTTAAATTTTGGTTTGGGGTTCCCCTGTGGGGAATTCCCATGCCATTTTTTTCAATGAACTTTTATGTGTATTGTCGGACCGGCAATTCATTAATAGCCGCAAATAGTTTTAAATGACTTTTTTTCCTTTGAAATGTCATTTTGCTGTCAGACTGTTCTAAACCCGGTAAACATGTGCCCCTTTACAGGCATACTATAGACACCCCCCAGCTACGAAATTTAAAGGGATATTAAACTTTTATTGTTTCACTTTAAGCATTATTAAAATCACTGCTCCCGAAAAAACGGCCGTTTTTAAAACTTTTTTTTGCATTGATCCATGTCCCCTGGGGCAGGTCCCAGGTCCCCAAACACTTTTTATGACAATAAATTGCATATAAGCCTTTAAAATTAGCACTTTTGATTATTCATGTTCATGTCCCATAGACTTTAATGGTGTTTGCGTGTTCGAACAAATTTTTTGCCTGTTCCCATGTTCTGGTGTGAACCCAACCGGGGGGTGTTCAGCTCATCCCTCTTAATAACAGACATGAACACAGAGTGACTGATCGTCCTCCATACAATCATTCATCACACATCTGCACCCTCCATCCCCCATCCTAACACTCATTATTATCACTCAGTATATTATTATTATTATTATTATACGAGATTTATATAGCGCCAACAGTTTACGCAGCGCTTTACAATGTATAGGGGGGACAACACATTTACAGTACAGTTCAATACAAAAGGTACAGGAGGGCCCGGCTCGTAGAGCTTACATTCTAAAGGGAGGGGGTGGTGGTACAAAAGGTAATAGCTGCAAAGAATGATTTGATGGGGGTGGTATATTAGATCAGGTTCTATGTAATCTTACCTTTCTGGTCACCGTTCTGTGAAGAGACGATCTGGAAGCTCTGAACATGAACAACAAAATGGAGAATTTTTGGTGTGGGAGAGAAAGAAATGTGAGTGAGAAAGTTTCACTTTTTCTGTTTTCAGCGAGATCCTCCCATCTACAGGTATTGTACCCTGGGGGTGTAAGGCTGGATTCACACCTATGCAGTTTTAGTGTTTTTTGCATTTTGCAGATTTGCAATACAGGCCATTTAACATGATTTCCTATGGAACACGTTCTGTAGTGCAAATCTGCAAAATGCAAAAAGCACTAAAAATGCATAGGTGTGAATCCAGCCTTAGGCAGGATTCACACCTGGACGTTTTCAGCTCATAAAGCGCCCAACAAGCAAAATCCCATTCATTTCAATGGCACCTGTTCACATCTGAGTGTTTTGTCACCTGAAGCAAAATGCCTGAAAAACGCCTTAGTGCCAGTTCACACCAGATGCAGTTCCGTGCACTTTTTTTCTGCACTAAAAATGCATGAACAGTGTTTTCCATGTATTCCAATGGCTCTAGTTCACACCATGTAGTCAGTTTCCGGTGCAGAAACTGACCTGGAACTGATTGCATCTGGTGTGAACTGGCCCAAGGTCAAAGAACATGAGCTTCTTTGGGGCAGATTACAGGCGTTTTTTCAATTTTTTTATTGGTGACTTTTTGACCTGTACAAAATTGTGGCAAAAAAAAAACAAACTTGGTAATAATCGTGGCAAAAATCACAGTAAAAACGCATGACTTGGAAACGCTCAGGTGTGAATGCAGCCTAACTGTCACATCCCAAACTGTCATGTTTTATTCACAGCCGTAATAAACCCAACACCAGAAATGTCATATATTGCAGCTCCATAGGTGTGCACCCTAAAGATCGAACATGTGTGTGTTTTATATATACACACATTTTATATATATATCTATAGGCGTGCGCAGCCTATTGCATTAGTGTGTGCACCCCAAAGCTCAAACACACATGCGTGTATATATATATATATATATATATATATATATATATATATATATATATATATATATATATATATATATACACACATACATATACACACATATACACAGTATTACCAGAAGTATTGGGACACCTGCCTTTACACACACATGAACTTTAATGACATCCCAGTCTTAGTCCGTAGGGTTCAATATTGAGTTGGCTCCGCCCTTTTCAGCTATAACAGCTTCATATCTTCTGGGAATGCCGTCCACAAGGTTTAGGAGTGTGTCTATGGGAATGTTTGACCATTCTTCCAGAAGAGCATTTGTGAGGTCAGGCACTGATGTTGGATGAGAAGGCCTGGCTCACAGTCTCCACTTTAATGTGAAGGCCACTCAGGTTCATCCACCCCAAACTCGCTCATCCATGTCTTTATGGACCTTGCTTTGTGCACTGGTCCAAATCATTTGGTGGAGGGGGATTATCGTGTGGGGGAGGGGGGACTATGGTGTGGGGGGATTATGGTGTGGGGGAGGGGGGATTATGGTGTGGGGGAGGGGGGACTATGGTGTGGGGGAGGGGGAATTATGGTGGGGGGGAGGGGGAATTATGGTGTGGGGGGAGGGGGAATTATGGTGGGGGGATAATGGTGTGGGGGAGGGGAGATTATGGTGTGGGGGAGGGGGGATTATGGTGTGGGGGAGGGGGGATTATGGTGTGGGGGGAGGGGGGATTATGGTGTGGGGGATTATGAAGGGGGAGATTATGGTGTGGGGGAAGGGGGGTTATGGTGTGGGGGAGGGGGGATTATGGTGTGGGGGAGGGGGGGTTATGGTGTGGGGGAGGGGGAAATATGGTGGGGGGGTTGTTCCTCAGGGGTTGGGTTTGGCTCCTTAGTTCCAGTGAAGAGAAATCTTAAGGCATCATCATACCAGGACATTTTGGACAATTTTATGCTCCCATCTTTGTGGGAACAGTTTGGGGATGGCTCCTTCCTGTCCCCAACATGACTGCACACCAGAGCACAAAGCAAGGCCCATAAAGACATGGACTTAGGGAGGGTGGTGGAAAATTAACTTCAAGCGCAAAAATTCACATTATAATTGTGCTGTAATGGTTGAACCTCCCAACTAAAAAGTTGTTGCACTTGAAGTTAATTTGTATTACAATTATCTGTAGAGGGGTTTCCACCATCCCTGCTAAGTTTCATTTTTTATTTATTTTTCAGTGTGATGTGTATTATATGTGACGTTACATATCACCGGTATTGGGGTAATATTGACGTTCATTGAGATTTCCATACATTGGAGGGTTCCATAATTATTGTTAGGTTATTGATTAGTTAGCGCTGCACTTTTTTGTGGTGTGGGAACACATAACAGAGCTTAGTGGCCTTTTACTGACACTTTATTTTACCTCCAGTAGTTTATTGTAAATAGTAGTGTGGTGATTAATTATTATACTAAAGATCGGCATGTGGCATTAATAAACAGACGGATTTCAGTTGTGCTCCACCAGGTGCCCCCCATAGACAATGTGCCTAGCTGATGAGTTCAACTGCCCATCCCTGCACTGATGGGCACTGATGGGCACTGATTGGAAGCACTGATAGGCAGCACTGATATCCAGCACTGACTGGCACTGATAGGTGACACTGATTGGCAGCACTCATGGGCACTGATAGGCAGCACTGATGGGCACTGATAGGCGGTACTGGTTGGCAGCACTGATTGGCAGCACTGATAGGCACTGCATGGTGGCACTGATAGGTGTCACTGATTGGCAGCACTGATGGGCACGGATAGGCAGCACTGATAGGTGGCACTGATGGGCATTGATAGGCAGCATTGATGGGCACTGATAGGCTGCACCAATAGGCAGCACTGATGGGCACTGATAGATGTCACTGCTAGGCAACACTGATTGGCAGCACTAATGGGCACTGATAGGAAGCACTGATAGCAGCACTGATTGGCACTGATAGGTGGCATTGGTTGGCACTAATAGGCTTCACTGATTGCCAGCACTGATGGGCACTGATTTATGGCATTGGTTGCCACTGATAGGCAGCACTGATGGGCACTCATTGGCAGCACTGGGCAATGATAGGCAAAACTGATGGGTACTGATAGGCAGCACTGATAGGTGGCACTGATTGGAAGCACTGTTGGACACTGATAGGTGGCATTGGTTGGCACTGACAGGTGGCATGGATTGTCTCTGATAGGTGGCATTGGTTGGCACTGACTGGTGGCACTGATGGGCACTGACAGATGGCACTATTGGGCACTGACAGGTGGCACTGGTGGGCACTGATTGGCATTGACAGGTGGCACTGATGAGCAATATTTGGCATTGACAGGTGGCACTGGTGGTCACTGATTTGCACTGACAGGTGGCACTGATGGGCACTGATTGACACTGACAGGTGGCACTGGTGGGCACTGATTGACACTGACATGTGGCACTGGGCACTGACAGTTGGCACTGATGGGCACTGACAGGTGGCACTGATTGGCAGCACTGATAGGTGGCATTGGTTGGCAATGATAGGTGGCACCGATTGGCACTGATGTAGGAGAGGGGAAGTTTCCCATTGAGCAGTCAGGGAGGCATGTAAGAGCCGCTCAGTGTGTGAAACTGTAATGTAATGTCACTACTTGCAGAGAGGAGCTGTCAGAACTCAGAGCTGATGTCGGGGGTGGGTGGGACCGAACAGCTAGCCTATCAAACACAAGCCAATGGTATAGGGCTGGGTGGGCCACTCTGTGTATGTGGCTCTGCCCCTTTCTATCAGTTATCAAACACCAGCCTAAGGTATAGGGGCTGGGTGGGCTGCTCTATTTTCTATGGCTCCGCCACCTTTCTTAAGCAGCCCAATCATTGGCTGGTGTTTAATAGCTGATAGAAAGGGGACGGAGCCACATACACGGAGCGGCCCGCCCAGCCCTCGACATCAGCGTGTTTAATAGGCTAGCTGTTTGGTCCCGCCCACCCCCAACATCAGCCCCGAGTTTTGACAGCTCCTGTCTGCAAGCAGTGACATTACATTACAGTTTAAAGCACTAAGCGGCTACATACATACATATATACATACACACACATATACATATACATTTTATATATATATATATACATATATATATATATATACACATACATATATATATATATATATATATATATATACACACACACACACACATACATATATATATATATATATATATATATATATATATATATATATATATATATACACATACATATATATACATATATATACATATATATATATATATATATATATATATATATATATATATAGCAGTAGGACAATGGACAGAGTCACTAGAGCAGAGGACAATGTCAGTAGATTTGTGTCAGTTGTTTATATTTTTATTATTTTCAACATTGTTTGTTTTACGGAGAGAAGAAAAACTGCGCTAGTCCAGTAAATATTAAGGGTGGACAAAACCCCAAAAAAGCTGCAATTAATGTGAGATAAACACAAACATACAATAAAAAAGAAAAAAATCGTGCTAAGTAAAGTCCACAGTGAAATAAATGAATAAAATTAAATATGAATAAAAGAAAGTCCCAATTGTTGAGCAAATGATGCAAATAATATTCACCAATGGAATTGGTCAGCATAAGATAACACCATGTGAAATACAAGCTTACCAGATTGTAAGCCAAAACATGCAGATGGCCGTAACCCCAGCCTGGGTTGTAGATCTTGTGAAATGAACCGAGACGTTTGGAATCCTCTCAAAGCAGATATACAAAGGTTCCGCAGATATCAGTATAAATTTAAACAAATAAAAATAATCATAGCGTGATACTGTAAAAAACGAAGGATTGTGCACAATGGTTATGGAAAGCCCTAACATTGTGACCAAGAAAGGACAAACACCACCCTTGTGAAAAGAGCAACTATAAGTGACCCGTCACCACATAGAGGGTCTCCTTACCAGACACTGGAAGAAACAGGCACATGTCTCCTTTAAGAAGGCAAGATGTCAGCTGTAGCCAAACATTCACTTGGATGATGGACGCTAATGGCGCTCACGGCGTGGGACCAAAGGGACCATCCGACCATAGATGCCAATGGTAAATGACCCAAGGAAAGATGTAATACACTGGTAGCAGAGCCTGATTGGATGAGGAAGGCCTCTCTTACACCTCTGACTCGGGGCCCCTGATAGTGTAGACAGGAGTGCCAGAAAGTCTTGTTAGCAGCAGAGCGGATGTCCTTGCTGGGCAGGTGAAGTCATCAGATGGCTTCATCGGGTAGGCAGGCAGCTGATGCTGGTGACAGCAGGCAGGGTCAGGCAGGCTGGGTCATACACAGACTTGAAGAATCAGGTACAGGTACAGGCAGGCTGGGTCATACACAGACTTGAAGAATCGGGTACAGGTCACCCGGGACTTGCAGTTGTGGTCGCTGGGCGGGTCATCTTTTTAACATTTATGCAGCAGGGCTTGTCAGGTGGAAGCATTTGGGGGGCTTTGCTTACTTTCACACATCCCGATAGTGCCCGCCCCCCCCCGTGCATGCTCACCCCCCACTATGTATGCCGAGCTCTGCTTACCTATCTGCAGGCCCAGGACTGGCATAGTGGGTGCCACCAGGTAGAGGGGAGGGAGGAGGGTGGGTGCACATCCGCTCTCCTCCCCTTCTTGTCCTGACCCGGAAGACACATGTCTGATGTCACTTCTGGGTCCCCAATAACAGATTTCCTGCCCATCGATAGTGGGATGTACAATCTGCCCGGTATTATCTTCAATGGAGCACAGGGGAGGCGGCATGTCTCCATAAAGAGGACCTGTCACCAAAAACATCACCACCACAATCATCTCTGTTCCCTATGTAATGAAAAAAAAAAGTTTATTTTTATTGTAAAAAATGAAAGTTACACCCGAGGACATGAAGCCGATGTTCTCCATTTCCAGTATATGAATGGCTTTATTTACCTTCAAATCCATTTCTATATAATCAATGGGTGTGAATGTATTCAAAGCCATTCATAATCCGGGTGCACACTACAAGGTTTTTTTTTATTCAACCCAGAGCATTGTACGAAAAAAAACAGACAGCTCTGGTCAGAGCGACTGTACTAACTATGCAATGTTAGTACAGCAATCTCCCCTGCTGAGCTGTTGTGTACTAACAGGGGGACGCCCCTCCCCCACTAGAACACTCCGATCAGTGATCTCCGCCATTGGCTGATCGGGAGTCATCTGCTGCTTCTCCAGACTTTGCGATCGGCCAGCTTCTGTCGGACAGACTGACATACACATGTGCTCAATGTCTCCCAACAATCAGGCTGTGTGTACCCGGCTATACCCTCAGAGGCTGCTGTCAGATCTGGTCAGCACTGGGGAGAGCCGGCTTCTATATACAGTTGTGGAGCCAGGAGTGGAGAAGAGGACCAGGAAGAGGCGGGGCTGTGCTCTCTCCCTCCAGCTCCTGCATACAGTTGCACTGACAGCTCGGGACTTTGCAGGGGGTGTTTATCCGTCTTCCCACCCACATATTTCTTCTGTTATCTGACCCCCCCGGCCACCTCCTCCCCACACTGACAGCAGAAACTGCAATTAGGGGGTCTGGTAAGCAAACCCTGAAAAATGCCGATCAGTCAGTACAACTGTATATAGAAGCCGGCTCTCCCCAGTGCTGACCAGATCTGACAGCAGCCTTTGAGGGTATAGCCGGGTAGACACGGCCCGATTGTTAGGAGACATTGGGCCCATGTGTATGTCAGTCTGTCCGACAGAAGCTGGCCGTTCAGAAAGTCTGGAGAAGCAGCAGATGACTCCCAATCAGCCAATGGTGGAGATCGCTGATCGGAGTGTTCTGGTGGGGGAGGGGTGACCCCCTGTCAGAACACAACAGCTCAGTGGGGGAGATCGCTGTACTAACATTGCATAGTTAGTACAGCAGCTCTGACCGGAGCTGTCAGGTTTCTTTTAAATGCCCCCTATAGGTCATCAGTTTAGTGTTATGGAGGAGGTCTTGTGTTATTATTATTGCTCTCACTCCGGCGTGTGCGGCGATATGTAACATGTGTATCGTAATCAACATTTTCCTGCATAAGCACCCCCGACACATGCGCTTACATTCATATATGTGGGGGAAGCAGCCACATTTTTGGGGGGGATTTTATATGCTTGGGTGTAACTTTATTTGTTTTTCAAAAAAAACAAATTTTTTGACTTAACGTTTCTTTCATCACATTAGACAAAAAGTCCCCAATGTGCTGATTTTTAGGTGACAGGTTCTCTTTATTGAGACATGCGGGGTCTAGAAGTCCCCCCAATGTCTCCTCTGGGCTCCTCTGAATGTTTTGTGATGGAGATCGCATTACTTACCAGCTGAGCTAGCCGGGGACACCGAGAGGCTGACCCGGAAGTGACATCATAGACATCACTTCCTGGGTCAGGACAAGAAGGGGAGGAGAGTGGGTGTGTTTCCGCTCTTCTCCTTCCCCTCCATCTCCACAATATATCCCCACCTCCGCCCATCATCATCCTCATCCCTCTCCACAATATATCCCCACCTCCGCCCATCATCATCCCCATCCCTCTCCACAATATATCCCCACCTCCGCCCATCATCATCCTCATCCCTCTCCACAATATATCCCCACCTCCGCCCATCATCATCCTCATCCCTCTCCACAATATATCCCCACCTCCACCCATCATAATCCTCATCCCTCTCCACAACATATCCCCACCTCCGCCCATCATCATCCTCATACCTCTCCACAATATATCCCCACCTCCGCCCATCATCATCCTCATCCCTCTCCACAATATATCCCCACCTCCACCCATCATAATCCTCATCCCTCTCCACAATATATCCCCACCTCTGCCCATCATCATCCCCATCCCTCTCCACAATATATCCCCACCTCCGCCCATCATCATCATCCCTCTCCACAATATATCCCCACCTCCGCCCATCATCATCCCCATCCCTCTCCACAATATATCCCCACCTCCGCCCATCATCATCATCCCTCTCCACAATATATCCCCACCTCCGCCCATCATCATCCTCATCACTCTCCATAATATATCTCCACCTCCGCCCATCATCATCCTCATCCCTCTCCATAATATAATTCTATTATTATTATTATTATACAAAATTTATATAGCGCCAACAGTTTACGCAGTTCTTTACAATGTATAAGGGGGACAACACAATTACAGTACAGTTCAATACAAAAGGTACAGGAGGGCCCTGCTTGTAGAGCTTACATTCTAAAGGGAGGGGGTGGTGGTAGAAAAGGTAATAGCTGCAAAGAATGATTTGATGGGGGTGGCTCAGGTACAGTTATGTGGGTGTGGGATAGTCTTCCCTGAATAAATGAGCTTTCAGGGATCTCCTAAAGGTGGACAGGGTAGGGGCTGATCGGACATACTGGGGCAGGGAATTCCAGAGGATGGGAGAGGCTCTGGAGAAGTCCTGAAGGTGAGCATGGGAGGAGGTAACAAGGGAGCTAGAGAGCAGGAGGTCCTGGGAGGAGCGGAGGGAGCGATATCTGCAGATGAGGTTGGTGATGTAGATGGGGGTGATGTTGTGAATGGCCTTGTATGTTATGGTTAGCATTTTGAATTTTACATGGTGGGGTAGGGGAAGCCAGTGAAGGGATTGGCAGAGAGGAGCAGCAGTCACGGATCGATTAGTGAGGTGTATTAGTCTAGCAGCAGCATTCATAATAGACCGAAGGGGGGATAGCCTGCTTAGGGGTAAGCCATTAAGGAGAGAGTTGCAGTAGTCAAGGTGGGAAATAATCAAGGAGTGAATAAGTTGCTTTGTGGTGTCATTAGTCAGGAAGGGTCGAATTCTTGAGATGTTGTGAAGGTTAAGGCGGCAGGATTTAGCCAGTGATTGGATATGGGGGCTGAAGGAGAGGTCAGAGTCAAGAACACCCAGGACCCTGGCATGTGTGGAGGGACCAATGATTGTGTTGTTGATATTAATGGTAAAGTCACAGGAGGGGGACCGTTAAGGAGGAAATATAACAAGCTCAGTTTTAGAAAGATTAAGTTTGAGGAAGTGGTGGGACATCCATACCGATATGTCATTCAGCAAGTTTGAGATCCGTGAGGAGATAGAGGGGGTGAGTTGAGGAGTGGAGAGATAGATCTGTGTGTCATCGGCATAGAGGTGGTATTGGAAGCCATGGGAGGTTATCAACTGGCCCAGGGAAGAGGTATAGAGTGAGAAAAGGAGAGGCCCAAGGACGGAGCCTTGGGGTACCCCAACAGAAAGAGGAAGGGGAGCAGAGGAGATGGAGTTGTAAGTGACACTGAAAGTGCGCTGAGATAGGTAGGAGGAGAACCAGGATAATGCAGAATCATGGAGGCCAAGGGAGTGTAATTGAGGAGCAGCAGGTGGTCAACTGTGTCAAAGGCAGCAGAGAGGTCTAAAAGTATGAGTATGGAGTAGTGGCCATTGGTTTTGGCAATTATTAGGTCATTGGTGAGTTTTAGTAGGGCAGTTTCAGTAGAATGTTGTGGGTGGAAGCCAGACTGTAGGGGGTCGAGAAGGTTGTTGTCCGTGAGGTAGCGACTCATTTGGTCATGAACAAGGCATTCGATGAGCTTGGAGGCAAACGGGAGCAGGGAGATAGGTCTTAAGTTATTCAAACAGGTGGGGTCTAGTGAGGGTTTTTTGAGTTTGGGGGTAACCAGTGCATGTTTGAGTGGGGAAGGAAATGTACCGGAGGAGAGGGAGAGGTTGAAGATGTGGGTTAGGGAGTTGAGGATAGAGTGGGAAGGTGGTCGCAGTAATTGAGAGGGGACAGGGTCCAGGGGACATGTAGTGAGGTGGGCCATGGAGAGGAGTTTATCAACTTCTTCTGTGGCAACTGGGCAAAAGGAGGAGAGTATTGAGTGTGGTGTTGGACCTGATATGTTG
This sequence comes from Aquarana catesbeiana, assembly GCA_037953035.1. Taxonomy (NCBI): domain Eukaryota; kingdom Metazoa; phylum Chordata; class Amphibia; order Anura; family Ranidae; genus Aquarana; species Aquarana catesbeiana. The sequence continues at coordinate 177,248 of JBBHAA010002039.1, forward strand.
GGTAGGGGAGGAATTTGAATGCTGGATATCTCCTTGCGAATTGTGTTGATTTTGCTATTGAAGTGGTTGGCAATATGTTGAGCGGTAAGCAAGTTGGTGGGTGGGGGCAGTGGGGGGTGAATTAAGGAATTAAGCGTAGAAAAGAGTTGACGAGGTTTGGATGAGAGGGTTTTGATGAGAGTGTTGTAATAGGTTTGTTTAGCAGTGTGGAGGCAGGAGTTGTATTTGAGAAGGGCAGATTTGTAGAGGGTAAAATCTTGCAGGGATTTAGATTTACGCCATGCTCGCTCAAGAGCACGGCTGTTACTCTTGAGACTTCTGGTGTCGTCTATTTGCCAGGGTTGTGGCAGATGGGGTCTGGTTCTGCGTGTAGAAAGAGGAGCAAGTACGTCTAGGGAGGATGACAACGTGGTGTTGTAGATGGAAGTGGTTAGGTCTGGGCAGGACAGGGGTGCGATTTTGTCATAAAGGCCATCAGTAGCAGAGTAAAGAAGGGAAGGGTTGAGGTTGCGAAGGTTTCTGCGGGTAGTGGTTTGTGGGTTGGCAGCATGGGATATAGGAGACAAGGAGAGTGTGAAACGGATAAGGTTGTGATCAGAGAGAGGAAAGGGTGCGTTGGAGAGATTGCAGGGAGTGCAGAGATGGGAGACTACAAGGTCAAGAGTGTTGCTGTTGGAGTGAGTAGTGGTTTGTGTCCATTGTGTTAGGTTAAAAGAGGAGGTTAGGTTGAGTAGTTTAGAAGTGGTAGCATTATTAACATTGATTGGAATGTTAAAGTCACCTAGGATGATGGCAGGCACTTCGGATGAGAGAAAATAGGGTAGACATGCAGAGAAGTCATCCAGAAAGCGTGACACTGGTCCAGGAGGCCGATAGATGACTGTGACCCTCAGACAAGCTGGAGAGGAAAGACGAATGCAGTGAATTTCGAAAGAGCAGGGGGAAAGAGAGGGAGGTGTGGGCAGTACCTGGAAGGTGCATTGTGGGGAGAGGAGAAGTCCGACACCACCTCCTTTTCGTCCACTGGGTCTGGTGGAGTGAGTCCAGAGAAGGCCACTGTGGAACAGGGCAGCTGGAGAGGTAGTGTCAAATTCCTGGAGCCAGGTTTCAGTTATATAGACTAGATCAAGGAATTTGGAGAGGAAAAGGTCATTGACAGAAACTAGTTTGTTGAAGACTGAGCGGGCATTCCAGAGGGCACATGAAAGAGGGGGGCTGACTTGTGGAATCAGGGGAATTGGGATGAGAAGGTTGAAGTTACGACTACTGTTGGAGGAGGTAGATGGCCAATCTTGGCCTTGGGAATTGGGTGTGGGAGGGCCGGGGTTTGGTGTGATGTCCCCAGACATTAGGAGTAATAGGAGGGTGAGGGTGGTAAGGCGGAAGTGGGATTTATAGGAGAGCAGATCCTGTGGTGGAATGGACGTGGTGATACTGTGTGGGCTTATATTGAGCAGGAGGTGGTAAGTGGAGTAATATTGAGTGGGCAGAAGAGAGGGAGATATGTAAAGGTTGGGGGCTGGAGAGGGGGGATAAAGAAATGAGAGTTTGAGGAGAGAGGACGTTATAACAAAGATTAGTGTGAGCATTTTAGAGGGTGGGGACAGGCTAATAGAAGGAAGGCTGAGGAAAGTTAGAGAATGAAGTGGAACTTCCTGCAAAACAGCTGTGGAACAATAATGTCTGTACTACAAAGTGCCCATGTCCAAGTGCCAAACACTTGTTGCCAGCGTGACACTTTGTGCAAGGAGTGACCAGCCTAAACCCTCGCCAGCCGTCCCAAGAAATGAACTAAATTTATAGTGGGAAGGTGTGGGGGGGATTCAAAATTCTCTCCACCTCTGCCCATCATCATCCTCATCCCTCTCCACAATATATCCCCACCTCCGTCCGGCATTATCCTCATCCCTCTCCACAATATAATCCCACCTCAGCCCATCATCATCCTCATCCCTCTCCACAATATATTCCCACCTATGCCCATCATCATCATCTCTCTCCATAATATAGCCCCACCTCCACCCATCATCATCCTCATCCCTCTCCACAATATATCCCCACCTCCACCCATCATCATCCTCATCCCTCTCCACAATATATTCCCACCTCCACCCATCATCATCCTCATCCCTCTCCACAATATATTCCCACCACCGCCCATCATCATCCTCATCCCTCTCCACAATATATCCCCACCTCCGCCCATCATCATCCTCATCCCTCTCCACAATATATCCCCACCTCTGCCCATCATCATCCTTATCCCTCTCCATAATATATCTCCAGCTCCACCCATCATCATCCTCATCCCTCTCCACAATATATTCCCACCACCGCCCATCATCATCCTCATCCCTCTCCACAATATATCCCCACCTCCGCCCATCATCATCCTCATCCCTCTCCACAATATATCCCCACCTCTGCCCATCATCATCCTTATCCCTCTCCATAATATATCTCCAGCTCCGCCCATCATCATCCTCATCCCTCTCGATAATATATCTCCACCTCCGCCCATCATCATCCTCATCCCTCTCCATAATATATCTCCGCCCATGATCCTCATCCCTCTCAACAATATATCTCCACCTCCGCCCATCATCATCCTCATCCCTCTCCCCAATATATCCCACCTTCGCCCATCATCATCCCCATCCCTCTCCACAATATATCCCCACCTCCTCTCAGCATCATCCTCATCCCTCTCCACAATATATCCCCACTTCCACCCATCATCATCCTCATCCCTCTCCACAATATATTCCCACCTCCGCCCATCATCATCATCATCATCTCTCTCCACAATATATCCCCACCTCCGCCCAGCATCATACTCATCCCTCTCCCAAATATATCCCCACCTCCACCCAGCATTATCTCATCCCTCTCCACAATATATCTCCACCTCTGCCCATCATCATCCTCATCCCTCTCCCCAATATATCCCACCTCCGCCCATCATCATCCTCATCCCTCTCCACAATATATCCCCACCTCTGCCCATCATCATCCTCATCCCTCTCCACAATATATCCCCACCTCCACCCATCATCATCCTCATCCCTCTCCACAATATATTCCCACCTCCGCCCATCATCATCATCATCATCTCTCTCCACAATATATCCCCACCTCCGCCCATCATCATCATCCCTCTCCACAATATATCCCCACCTCCTCCCATCATCATCCTCATAAAAACAGCACCAATGACATAACAATATACAGTAAAAATACACGGTGATTGGTTACACCATAGAAACAGTGGTACATGAGTCTTTGTATGTAAGATACTGATGCGTTTCGACCCCAACGGGTCTTCTTCAGAGGATATAATTAGACTGTAAAGGTATTCACATATATTATAATTAAAAAGGAAAAAATATTGAGCAATATTCGTTTGTATCAATATTTATCAGTCGTATCATGTTAAGCCATGGTAGCCTCTGTAGCGAAAAACTCCCCTTTGCTTGATCCCAACAACTCCCCAGGGTTGGTCCAGTCAGCGGGGGGGTCGTTATATGCGTGCCTTACGAGGAGTCATGCACCAAATAGTCCCCAAGGAACTCAGGGGGGCAACAGGGGAGGAGGGTATGAACAGCACCTATGGCAGAGTATGATATGTGGTAAGTGGACATCTCGGAAAAAATGGTTAAAAATTTCTGTATGTATTTGTATACATTATAAGTTATTGTGTTTAGGCATATACACTATATATGTTAATGTAAAAATATTAATATGTGTGTTAATATTGCATATGGATGGTCCATGTAATAGAACCGAAAAAATAAAAAGGAGGAAACCAAGTGAAAAGATTGCAGGTGAGAACAGGGAAGGGGAAAAACAAAAAAAAATGGGGGGAGAGGGGAGGAAAGGAGAAGGAGTGGCCTAGGGTGTGATAGTGATGGGGAAAGGAAAGGGTGAGAGAGAAAGAGACAGAGAAGAACGGAAACCATGGACCAATTCCAATTGCAATGTTAAGTGAAAAAACTAATATGGTGAAGGTAGGTGTAAGTAGATAAATAAGGCGCCTAGTGAGAATGAAAAGGTGAAAGACTACACTGTGACCAATTACCACAAAAAATTGCAAACCATGTGCAAATACTGAACACCCTAAACTGTGCAAATGAGGAAAGAAGAGTGGAGATGAGTGAGTGAAATAAAGAGACTATAAGAATTTACCTTAACTGATGTGTGAGCAATCGTGTAGATTGAAGGAACAATGTGCACAAAGTGGGACAATCTACAACATCAAAAAATCATATTGGTGAATGATTTGTCCATAATATACAAATATCAACAAACCACCATGCTGTGATCCACACACCATGGGGTTTGAGGGGAATATGTAAACAATCTTACCAGTCCACAGATAGCTCTAACAGCGTGTAAGCGTCCAATGGAGCATGGGGAATAGCACTGAGATCCCCATAATGCTCAATCTATTTATAGGGGTGAGATGATTACCTCAACGGTATACAGGTGCTGCCAATCCAGTCCTCCATTAATCCCCCCTGATAACAGGGAGAGCAGCGCATCAGCATCCCTCCGTGCATGACTCCCCCGGTGTTCCGGAAAAAGGGAATCCCGGCGCCGCCGTCATTTCCGCCGCAATTGCGAGACTGTCGTGACGTCATGCGCATGCACGATATGTCGCGCGCGCTCGGGCATGGTCACGGCATCTGGAAAGGATCCGGGACACCGCTGGCAGGGAAAAATTGCACTCCAGGTGGTGCTGCCACCTGGTGGGTGCTTGGGGAGGCACAGGGCCCTTGCGTCTCCCCACCCTGCCAGGAAGACGCGCAGTAGCAGATCATCTCCCTCACTGAGCGGGCAAACCCGGGCTGGATGGACGATCTAATGGGGAAGAGAAAAAAAAGGTGAAAAGAGATTGACCACCAATATTGCATAACACACCGCGATTAATACATACTATATTCTTCAAATATATTAATAGTAAAAAGGTCAGGTCTGAGCATGTAGGCCCTTTACAAAATAATCTAGAGTGGGTGACTGGGGACAAGGAGAAGGCTAATTTATTAAATACTTTCTTCAGCTCTGTATATACAAAAGAGCATGGGGAAGCTCATGTCCATAAGGGGGGTGGTATTGACACAGCCCCCAATGATCCACAATGGCTCAAAAGGGATATGGTCCACAAATATTTAGACAGAATAAAGGTGGATAAAGCACCTGGACCTGATGGCATCCACCCACGGATCCTAAAAGAATTGAGCTCTGTAATTTCAAAGCCATTGTATCTAATTTTTAGGGACTCATTAATGACGGGAATAGTACCGCTGGATTGGCGCAGGGCGAACGTGGTGCCTATATTTAAAAAGGGATCAAAGTCTTTACCAAGTAACTATAGACCTGTTAGTTTAACTTCTATAGTCGGGAAGATACTGGAGCGTTTAATAAAAGACCACATAGACGAGTTCTTGCTGGAAAAAAACATTTTAAGCAACAGACAGCATGGGTTCATGAAAGACAGAAGTTGTCAGACAAACCTGATTTCTTTTTATGAAGAGGTAAGTAAAACCTTGGACAGAGGGGTGGCTGCGGACGTGGTTTATTTGGATTTTGCAAAAGCGTTCGATACAGTTCCGCACACACGGCTCATGTGTAAGTTAAAGTCTACAGGCTTGGAAATATCAGTTTGTAAATGGATAGAAAACTGGCTAAAAGACAGAATTCAGAGAGTAGTGGTTAATGATTCTTACTCTGAATGGTCTAAGGTTATCAGTGGTGTACCCCAAGGTTCAGTGCTGGGACCCTTACTCTTTAATATCTTTATAAATGATATTGGATCTGGGATCAAAAGTAACATTTCTGTCTTTGCAGATGACACCAAGCTATGCAGTGGAATAACGTCCTTACAGGATGTCTCCAATTTACAAGCTGACCTCAATGCTCTGTCTAATTGGGCGACTATGTGGCAGATGAGGTTTAATGTTGAGAAATGTAAAGTTATGCACTTGGGGGCTAAGAATATGCATGCATCATACATGCTAGGGGGAGTACAACTGGGGGAATCTGTAGTGGAGAAGGATCTGGGGGTTTTGGTAGATCATAAGCTCAATAATAGCATGCAATGCCAAGCTGCGGTTTCCAAAGCGAGCAAAGTTCTTTCTTGTATTAAGAGAGGTATGGACTCCAGAGAGAGAGATATCATTTTGCCCCTGTTCAAATCATTAGTAAGACCTCATCTGGAATATGCAGTTCAGTTTTGGACACCAGTTCTCAAAAAGGATATCGGGGAACTGGAGAAAGTGCAGAGAAGGGCAACCAAACTGATAAGAGGCATGGGGGAGCTCAGCTATGAGGAAAGATTAGAGGAACTGAATTTGTTCACTCTTGTGAAGAGGAGAATAAGGGGGGATATGATCAACATGTTTAAATATATAAGGGGTCCATATAGTGAACTTGGTGTTGAGTTATTCACTTTACGGTCAACACAGAGGACAAGGGGGCACTCTTTACGACTGGAGGAAAAGAGATTTCATCTCCAAATACGGAAAGGTTTCTTCACAGTAAGAGCTGTGAAAATGTGGAATAGACTCCCTCCAGAGGTGGTTCTGGCCAGCTCAGTAGATTGCTTTAAGAAAGTCCTGGATACTTTCCTAAATGTACATAATATAACTGGGTACTGACATTTATAGGTAAAGTTGATCCAGGGAAAATCCGATTGCCTCTCTGGGATCAGGAAGGAATTTTTTCCCCTGCTGTAGCAAATTGGAGCATGCTCTGCTGGGGTTTTTTGCCTTCCTCTGGATCAACTGTGGGTATAGTATTGGGTATATTGGATTGTACGTTTTTTTTTTTTTGTTTGTTTGTTTTTTTAATGGTTGGACTGGATGGACTTGTGTCTTTTTTCAACCTGACTAACTATGTAACTATGTATTGGCAATGGTAATATACAAAATAGCAATTGAATAAAGTTAATAAATATGCAAAATTATAAGATCTTTGTAAACTGTGAGCTATTAAGGTGCAAAACAGGGTCCACATGTAGGTAAAAACTAGTAAATAATTATTACCCAGGTAAATTCCTCCAGATGGTATAACGGATAAGGTAGAATCAGATACTTTAATATCGTTCCACCTATCCCAGTGGGGAAACATTTAAACCATCGCAGGAACCAGAGATTAAAAAATAAGGTAAGGGACATATCCAAGTAGATTTTTTAAGATCAACATGTTCGTCACTGGTCGCAAAAAGTGATGGGATATAATGAAATAGATGAGGACATGTACAAATCCATTCTATTTTTGTGACCAACATGCTCCTCACTGGTCGCACAAAGTGGCGGAACATGATGACATCGATAGATAAGGACATGTACAAATCTATTCTATAATGGTAATTCGCAGCCCTAGGGCTGTCCAGGAATGGGATACCATAATCGTTGTATTTTACCTGAGGAAAAACCTCGTAAAAAAGGAGCAAAAAAAATGGATTTGTTGAAGCCGGGAGGTGAGGTGGCCTGTAATTGGAATATCCATTTCTGTTCTTTTTGTAGTAGGATCTTATTCCAGTCACCTCCTCTATTTGGGATGTGCATCCTATAAAGGGCTGTGAATGTTACTTTGGGTACTCTATAATCATGTACAGAGACAACATGTCTTCCCACGGGAAGGTATGTATTACCTAATTGTATACTGTACATGTGTTTGGATATGCGTTTCCAAAATTCCTGCTTAGTTTTTCCTATATAATAGGCGCCACATTCACACTCCATGAAATATACCATGCCCCAAGTTTTGGCTAATAACAAAGTGTGTGGGCCTAAATGTTTCTCCGTTAGGAAGATGAAAGTTCTTTTCTTTTCTAATTAGTGCACAATAAAAGCAATGGCCACACAGAAATGAGCCAACTACGGAGCAATGTTTAGATCTTTTATTTTCATTTTTATACTCGCTTTGGACAAGTTTGTCCTTTATTGAGGTAGCTCGCTTGTAGGTTATGGCTGGTTGGTTAGAAACAAAGTGTCTAAGTTTGGGGTCATCTGTCAGGATGTTCCAATGTCGCTGTAGGATATTTTTAATAGCCACATTTTGGCGTGAGTAGTACATCACAATGCGGGTGGGGTTAGAATCAGAGCTCATAGGAGATTTGGATTTGGACAGCAGGTTAGATTGGGATTGTCTTATAGCCTGTTGTATGCCTTCTTAAGGCATGATCGACTATATCCACGGGCTAGAAGACGACCTTGGAGGTTTTGAGCCTCCCTTATGAACAAGCTATCATTAGAGCAATTGCGACAAAGTCGCAAGTATTGCCCATAAGGGATGGAATTTTTAAGGGGTACAGGATGGAAACTATCCGCATGAAGTACCGTGTTATCGGCAGTCACCTTGCGGAAGAGGATACTAGATAGCTTTCCCTCAGGTGTGGTTGAGATCGAAACATCCAAAAATGTGACACTGTCTCAATTGTAATTTATAGTGAATTTTAAGTTCCGATCATTGGTGTTAATCAGATTAAAAAATTCAATTAGTTTGGCCTCCGGTCCCTCCCAGATGACGAAGGTGTCGTCAATATACCTCAACCACTTGGAAATGTGGCTGGTGTATGAGACAAGACCCTCATCATCTAGGAGGGACTGCTCCCACTCCCCCAGGTACAGATTGGCGTAGGATGGGGCACAGCATGTCCCCATAGCTACGCCTTGTACCTGGAGGTAGTGGGAGTTGTCAAAACTGAAGGTTTTTTTGTATTTTTTGTTTTTTTTTGTTTTTCCCCTTCCCTGTTCTCACCTGCAATCTTTTCACTTGGTTTCCTCCTTTTTATTTTTTCCTATCGGTTCTATTACATGGACCATCCATATGCAATATTAACACACATATTAATATTTTTACATTAACATATATAGTGTATATGCCTAAACACAATAACTTATAATGTATACAAATACATACAGAAATGTTTAACCATTTTTTCCGAGATGTCCACTTACCACATATGATACTCTACCATAGGTGCTGTTCATACCCTCCTCCCCTGTTGCCCCCCTGAGTTCCTTGGGGACTATTTGGTGCATGACTCCTCGTAAGGCACGCATATAGCGACCCCCCCGCTGACTGGACCAACCCTGGGGAGATGTTGGGATCAAGTAAAGGGGAGTTTTTTCTCTACAGAGGCTACCATGGCTTAACATGATATGACTGGTAAATATTGATACAAACGAATATTGCTCAATATTTTTTTTCGTTTTTAATTCTAAAATATGTGAATACCTTTACAGTCTAATTATATCCTCTGAAGAGGACCCGTTGGGGTCGAAACGCGTCAGTTCTCACATACAAAGACTCGTGTACCACTGTTTCTATGGTGTAACCAATCACCGTGTATTTTTACTGTATATTGTTAGGTCATTGGTGCTGTTTTTATTGTCTATTACTTTTGTACCACAGTTTATGCTTTGACCGTTTATGCTCAGAGCAATACAATTTTTGATATTTTGTGAAAATAAAAACTACTTACTACTCATCTAGCACATATCTTTTCTATTATTGTCGGCTGCTAAAAAAAACCCCCATGGGGGAAAATCCTCTCTTTTGCCAGGTACAGTTACTTACCTTGCCCCCAGGATCCTACGATGTCCTTCTGCTGTGTGCGGCGGCTGTGTCTCGGCTCGATGTATCACAGAGCCGAGCTCCCTGCGAGCGCTGCAACACCAAATTCAAAAAGCGAAACACATACAATACATACAGTTCAATTTATTTCACATCCCTTTTGTCCCCAGTGGTCTGCCCCGTGTCCTGCATGCAGTTTTATATTATAAATACTGTTCTTTCTGCATGGAAACTGGAGATTGTCCATAACAAAAAAAACGTCCCTTTACATCAAAAGCGGTTTTAGACCAGATAGAAAACAGCGATAATAAATTAGAATCACTCGCAGAATTGAGCGATATTGGTTTGTGGGGAGATCCATCATCAGACGCTGAAAGTAACAACAGCGACAATTCTACAACTGAGCAAATTTCAGTGTTTTTTGATTTGATTACATTATTGAATAATTTTTATTATTATTTGTTATAATTTATTATATTATAATTTATGATTTTGTGTTTCAAACTTTATTAGTCTACTAGACTCTGGTTTGGATAGATTTAAGTGAGTTATTCCTAAGAATTACAGACCTACAATATAAAACACTAAATTTCCTTGCAAAACATTATACCACTTTCAGGATCAAAAATCTGAAATAATCATCCCACCAGGGAGGGTAATGCCCGGGCCGCCACTGATCACACAGAAAGCCGTACACACAGATCATTTACATTCCTACCTCTGTTGTTCTACAATCTCAGCTGTTTAGCTGTAGGAAGGAATATTGTGAGATATTTGTACATGTTTTTGCTTGTCTATTGATGAATGTGTACAATATATAGATTCTTCATGGTCCAATCAGATGTCTAGGAGAACAAGGAGCAGAAATGTCTGGAATGAGCTATAGAAACACATTTACAGGACATCAAAGCCATCCATAAAACTCACCATACATGGTACAATCTCCATCAGCTCCAACAACAAGTATGTAGTGGAAGGGCACACCTGATTGTATAGTGATTGGTTGGCTAGTTTAGGTGGGGCTTCATATTCTATAGCTTTGGTAGATCTAAAGTGGATTGTACAGTTAGACTATATGTGTACGGGATGAGCCCAATGGTGGCCATACACACTTTGATAAAGGAGATTTCTTTTTCCAATTGATCTCTTCTGAAAGGAATAAACAATCTATAGTTCACAACTCATTCAGCGGATATACCACACATGGGGGAAATTATTCTAATCAAATATTAAAGTTGGTTGTAAGCCTCAGACATGAAATATGAACAAAGCATATCCCTCTATAGTGTGTACTTGTCTCAATCCAGAGCACTAAGTGTCATTTCTGTCCGCTGCCTCATTCCTCTGCTATCAGCATGAATCACTTCTGACAAGTTTTCCTGACACCAAGAGAAAAAAGGAGACAGGGGAGGGCACATCCTGTGAGTGACAGCCTCAGCTCTCTTCCTGTGTGCTGTGTGAAGGAGGCGTGTCCCTTTCCTCCAATCAGCTCTCAGAGCTCTTGTACAGTGTGTAACTGCAGCTCTCCACTCCCTGCTTTTCAGAGCTGAGAGATCCTGTGTAAATTCTGCACTTTACTATTATTATCATACAGGATTTATAGAGCGCCAACGTTACGCAACCCTTTACAATATAAAAGGGAGTACAGTTAAAATACAAGAGGGGTTATGGCACATAATACACAGAGGGCCCTGCTCATAAGAGCTTACAATCTAATAGGGTGGGACAAGTGGTACAGAAGGTTGTAACTGTGGGGGAGGAGCTGGTGGAAGTGATAAAAGATTAGTTGGAGGAGCGATAGGCTTCCATGAAGAGAGGAGTTTTCAGGGGTCACCTAAAAGGCAGCCAGAGTAGGAGATGGTTGACACTTTTGGATGACCACTTTGAATAGATGTAGGAGATAGACGGCTGTAGATAAACAGGTACAACTTCTGTAGGAGGATTTGTTTCATGTCTGTGCATCACTTGAGGCCGGTCACTTCACTGAGTATATGGAAGAGTTTACAACCAATTTACACCAACTTTAAAGTGCTTGTACACCCTGCACACCCTGTACACCCCACTTGTACCTACAGGTAAGCCTATATTAAGTCTTAGCTGTAGAAATATCTCCTATATACCTCCATGGTTTAGGAGATATTTACAATAAAGCCGAGCGCCAATGTCTACGGTGCATGCGCACTTTAGAAGGGGCAGAAAGTGCTATTTCTAAAGGGGTCGTGCCATGAATGGAGCCATGTGTCTGTTATATTGGGGACAGCGGGATCCATTCACAAAGTGGGATCTACTGCTTTAACCACTTCACCTTCAGAGGGTTTTACCCCCCTTTATGACCATGCCATTTTTTTGCAATACTGCATTACTTTAACTGACAATTGCGCGGTCGTGCGACTCTGTACCCAAATAACATTTTTGTCTTTTCTTTCTCACAAATAGTGCTTTCTTTCTTTTGGTGGTATTTGATCGTTGTTTTTTTTTTGCGCTCATATTGTACACACAGCACCCCATATTGTACACACAGCACCCCATTATGTACACACAACACCCCATATTGTACACACAACACCCCATATTGTACACACAGCCCCCCATATTGTACACACAGCACCCCATATTGACAGAAAAACACAGAATTGTTGACATTTTTGCAGATTTATTAAAAAAGAAAAACTGAAATATCACACGGTCCTAAGTATTCAGACCCTTTGCTCAGTATTTAGTAGAAGCCCCTTTTGATGAGTCTTTTTGGGAAAGATGGAACAAGTTTTTCACACCTGGATTTGTGGATCCTCTGCCATTCCTCCTTGCAGATCCTCTCCAGTTCTGTCAGGTTGGATGGTAAACGTTGGTGGACGGCCATTTTTAGGTCTCTCCAGAGATGCTCAATTGGGTTTAAGT